>JBBPNB010000210.1:0-28648 GCA_038090635.1 Rubroboletus satanas
GGAAATCCGTTGGTCAACTGGGAAGTCTATCCGAGGAGGTTCCGGGAACTTCCTAATCGAAGTTTCGAGATCATCAGGCTTCTCTTCTTCTGCACCCAATGTTCTGTGTTTCAGGATGATTCACCATCCCTATGGCGCATCGTCGAGTTATATGTACGCTAGTGAGGTGAGTGACTCTTCTGCTCTCCACGGGATAGCGCATTTCAGGCTGACAATACAACCAGGATGCACAACATAGCACTAATGACTACTCCGTTTACCCAAGAGATCCTGCACCTCAGCGTTTTCAAAGTTTCGTGCCCGTGAGTAGTAAACACTCGAATCCCCGAGCCATCCCGAGCCCTGAACATAATGGTTACCAGAGATTCTCCACCGAGTCTGAGTCTGTGTTGCAGACACAGAGTGGCGCAATAGAAAACACGAACGGATTGAACGGAATCGCGGGTACAAGCAATGTCTATTCTTCCAACCAAGGCTCGTTATACCCACCGATAAGTCTCAGTGTGAGCAACATGCCATTAATGCACTCTAATTCTTGCTGAAGTATGACGAATCTCTTAGAGACGTATCTGGCGGGCACTTAAAGAGTTGGGAAGGGCCGCGAAGCGTCAATTTTCGTTAATCTCGTTTCGCAAGTTTATCTTCGCCCGACCTAGCCATTACAATATGGATAACGATTCAGGCAAGTGGCAACTTGTGTACGTTGCGCAGGCCACCAATTTACATCCATTCAGCTTTCTTCCTGTGATTCGCCCCCTCTCTCAATATCAGCGCGCGCATTACATTTGTGTACCCAATTTTTGTCACATCTACCGATTTCCCGCCGATTGGAGCGTATCCTCAATCGTACCGTAGACTCGCTTTCAATATCGTTTTCTTGACCACATAGATTGGGCCTAATGTGATTCCTTGGTGAGTGCCTCAAGGATGAATACAATCCATCCGCTTGCGGCTATTTCCCAGGAGAACACAAGGAGAACCTAGCCTGTCGCAGTACATCTCCTGCATTTTGAGAACAGAATATCTCTGTTGAGTAGACACTGAGCATATCAGTTTGTCAGCCAGAGTGAATTTGTTCTGCGAGCCTCCAATCTTTGTCATCGACATCGCGGTGGTACGATGTGTCTCGACACTACTTAGTGCAGATGAAGAACGAATTGAGCCCGTTCGGCGTGCATAGTCGGTTGGCTGTGATCTGCCACATGGGACTGCTCGTGTCAAGAGCGAAGGGTACAAATTAGCAGTTTTGTTACTAATCATCATTCCGTCTGCTGACGCTCGGGCTACGTCAGCCTGGTTTCGCTCAACGCACAGTCATGATCAATCATTAGTCAGGTAGACTCTCTGAGACTCCCCTATCCGATCTGTTCTATTTAACATTTTCATCGACTAGTGCATTGCATCCATCATGTCTCTCGGCGACGAGGCTCCGGACGGTGAACAAGCCCTGCCTGACTCTGTCGATGCGATGGTGGAAGACTTGGGGAATACCGAGTATCTCCATGCGGTACTCGGCCTGGCCGACCCCGCCTTCGTTTCCGTGGGTCGGGCGGATCAGAGACAGCCTCAGCAAGGTCGAGGACGCAATCGACCTCGTGCGGTATCTGCTGTCTCTCACATAAACCTGGACTATTTCGATCCGCGAGGGGTCAGCACGCTACGACACACACTGAGTAGGATGTCTACAGCTCCGAGCGAGCGAACACAGATCAGCCGCCCTGAGGAACATTTGGGAATACCGGGTCAGAGACCTCCAACTCCCGAGGTGGCTGGCGAGGCGTTCGACTTTGAGGCAGTTTTGCGGGACCTACTCAAGAGGTACGACCCATAATATCGCAAGCTTCCATTTCATACTAACTCAAGACTCGTGTCGCAGGCGTGGTGAGGCTGACATCAAGTCACGCGAGCTCGGAGTGTTGTTCGATCAGCTTCGTGTGGTTGGAAAAGGCACTTCGTCGTCATTGCAATCCACCCTCGGTTCGGATTTGAATCCAATGAACCTTTTACGTGCCATCCAGGACCTCCGACACCCGCACTTGCGCGACATCATCAGCGGTTTTCAGGGTGTCGTTCGTCCCGGCGAAATGCTTCGTATGTTGTTGGACCGCTGAACCGATCTGGAGGCTGACGATATGATCAGTTGTTCTCGGCCGGCCGGGATCAGGGTGTACCACCTTTCTCAAAGTATTGGCGAATCGGCGCGATGAATTCCATGCCGTCGAAGGGGAGGTTTGCTACAACTCTTTTTCTCCAGACGACATTCGCCTTCACTATCGTGGAGATGTCCAATACTGCCCAGAGGAGGACGTACATTTTCCAACGCTAACTGTCGAACAGACAATTGGCTTTGCCGCAAAGACACGCGTTCCTCGGGCGCGTCCTCAAGGATTGTCGCGCAAGCAGTTTTGGATGCAAATCACGGATGTCTTGATGACCTTGTTTGGCCTGCGACAGGTGAGAAAAACGCCGGTTGGAGATGCTGCATTGCGAGGGATCTCCGGTGGGGAGAAGAAAAGAGTGTCCATCAGTGAAACTTTGGCAACGAGGAACCTGTTGGCCTGCTGGGACAAGTACGTCTAACTCTTTCCTGAAGTTTGTGGTGTTTATACTCTTCTTCAGCTCGACACGAGGTCTGGACTCGTCCACCGCTGTTGAATATGTGCATGCATTGCGGATTGCAACTAACCTCGTCAGGGTGGCCACCATCGTCTCCATTTATCAAGCAGGAGAGTCGCTCTATGAGATGTTCGACAAAGTTTGCTTGATCTACGAGGGTCGAATGGTCTATTTTGGTCCGGCAAACGAGGCGAGGCAGTACTTCATCGACATGGGGTACGAACCAGCGAACCGGCAAACAACATCTGACTTTCTGGTCGCCGTAACGGATCCTAACGGGCGCCAGGTCCGGGATAGTATGCGTGGAGTTCCTTCGACGTCGGAGGAGTTCGAGCGACATTACCGGCAATCGTCGGTCATGCAGGAAAATCTAGAAGACATGGCTTCCTTTCGAGAACAATACGTGGGGAAAGAAGATATGATTTCTGCATATCGCGAAAGTGCCACGGCGGAGCATGCGAGACATATGCAGAAGCAAAGCCCATATACGATTTCCATTCCGATGCAAATCCGAAGCGTGATACGCAGGAGGGTTCAGATACAAGCTGGCTCTGTTTCACTTATAGTCATAAACACATGGTGAGGGCCTCTTGCGCCTCTTCCAACTCTTTCAACGTTGTGACCAACGAGACTCCAGCGTATTCATCCTGCAAGCCATCATTCTCGGGACCACGTTTCTGCAACTGTCAACAGATACCACCGCGTTTTTCTCTCGTGGTGGGATTCTATTCTTGTCAGTCACGGTTCTTCTCCATCCTCTCTCTTCTCCTTGTCTAATGACTTTCGCAGTGCCGTATTCCTCCCTGCGCTCTTCGCGATGTCAGAGATACCCTCCCTGTTTGCCCTGAGACCGATCGTCCAGCGACACTACAAGGCAGCTATGTACCACCCCTTCGTTGAAGCAATTGCGTTAACTCTAGTCGATATGCCGATTACGTTCATTATCCTCTTATTGTACAGCATCGTCCTATACTTCCTGGTCGGGCTTCAACGCACTGCGGGACAATTCTTGTACGTAGATACATCCTCCCCTGCGCCTCTACTCATATTTGGCTTCCATGATAGCATATTTTTCCTATTCGAGTTCGTCACCGCACTCCTGGGAAAAGCCCTGTTTCGCGGTCTAGCGGCAGCGTTCAAATCAGAGGCACCGGCTCAAGCATTTGCTGGAATTCTAATATTGGTGGTGTCCTTGTACAGTCAGTGCTTCACCGTTAACAGACCGCAGTCGACATCCTCATGCATTCTAATTAGCCGGGTATATCATACCGCAACCATCCATGATCGGTGCTCTGCGGTGGATCACCTACATCAACGCAAGTCGTGCTCTATTTCCCTCGAGTGTACATAAGCTCAAGGAGAGTACTAGCCGATCAGATACTCGTTTGAATCCCTCATAGTGAACGAGTTTCATACTATTAACGGATTTTGCGGGACTCTCGTACCAAGCGGTCCATTGTATGGCTCCTTTCCTGACAGCAACAAAGCATGCACGACAGTCGGCTCTCAAGCAGGGAATCCATTCGTCAGCGGGAATCTCTTCGTGTTTCTCTCGTACGGTTATTCGTACAGTCACCTATGGAGGGTAGGTTACAGTTCTATCATATTTTCCAGCTGACCTCGTATCGTATCAGAATTTTGGGATTGTGGTTGCCTTTGCTGTCTTCTTCATGATGTGCCTCCTCCTCTTTACGGAGTTCAACACCAGTCTGGCCGGCGCAACATCTGTCGTACTGTTCAAGCAGGGTTCAGGTGCTTCCACCATTCAAAGTGCCACACCCACTGGGTCAAATTTGGACGAAGAGAAGACAAAGGTTCCAAGTTCTACGACCTCGGAATCAGATGCACGAAAGGATAACAAAGAGGACATCCGCAAAGCGCTGGAGCACCAGCCTAGGATGAGGAACACGTTCACCTGGCAACACATAAAGTATGAGGTCGCAAGCCGACGACTTCTCAACGACGTCTCTGGTTATGTCGCTCCAGGAAAGCTCACGGCGCTCATGGGCGAATCTGGCGCCGGGAAGGTATGTGCACCCAATGGGAATTCCTGTAGTTTGTGGGTGTTAATGTTTCTCTTTCAAAGACGACCCTCTTGAACGTGCTGGCAGAGCGCACCGAGACAGGCATTGTTTCAGGGACTCGTCTCGTGGATGGTCTCCCTTTGCCGTCCGATTTCCAAGCCCAAACGTGAGTTGCTCGCCTGTTCCGAGGCTATGCTAAACGGAGCTTGTGTCAGTGGTTACTGCCAGCAAACAGACATGCACCTTGAGACGATGACGGTTAGGGAGGCTTTGCTGTTCTCGGCAAAGTTAAGGCAGCCATTTAGCGTTCCAGCAGCTGAGAAAGAAGCCTAGTAAGCTATTTCTTGTCTCGGGGTCGTTCCTATTCTAAGGCTTCTCTTGTAGTGTCGACAGGTGCTTGAAGATGTGTGGGTTGGACGTTTACAAAGATGCGATAGTCGGCTCGCTTGGAGTTGAAATGAAGAAGAGAACGACCATCGGGGTTGAACTGGCCGCCAAGGTACGCGCGGGTCTTGTTCCTTCGCATTGGCAAGCTAGTTTCTGAACTTTTTTTTCAGCCGAAGCTGCTATTGTTCCTGGATGAACCCACATCTGGATTGGACTCACAGAGCGCATGGGCGATCGTTTCGTTTCTACGGGACCTGGCAGATAGCGGGCAAGCGATTCTTTGCACGTTCGTTGAACTTCCTTCCTTGTTGCCACATGCAATCGCTGACGGCATTCCTACGCAGCATACATCAGGTTGGCAACCATCGCTCGTGGACGTCCATGTATGCTGATACGGGCTGGTACAGCCCTCCGCTGAGCTTTTCCAGGTCTTCGATCGGCTACTCTTGCTGCGAACGGGTGGTGAAACTGTCTACTTTGGTGATGTTGGGCCCAGCGCTGCGACGCTCATCCAGTATTTCGAAGGGAATGGATCGCGTCACTGTGGCGCCGAGGAAAACCCGTACGTTTTCTCGGTTGTGATCGGGATAAGCTTCCGGCATAACATCTCAATGTCTTGAACAGTGCCGAGTTCATCCTCGATGTCATTGGCGCTGGTGCGACAGCAACCAGCAAGGTAGACTGGCATCAAATTTGGACCAACTCCCCCGAGTCGACGCTCGTCCACAACGAAATCGATGCCATCGTTGCCGAGGGGTGGAACACACAGCCTGTGTCTGCCGCCATCCGTTCTGGTTTCGCGACCCCTTGGGTCTATCAAGTATGGACGCTGCTCGTGCGCAATCTTACACACTATTGGAGAAGCCCGACCTACTTGATGGCAAAGATGATGCTCAACATCGTCGGTGGTCTATTCATCGGATTCACCTTTTTCAAGCGCAATAATTCTCTCGAGGGCACGCAGAACAAACTCTTCGTTCGTATCCACTTTCACGTGGTTAATCAGATAGTGATGCTGATACTCTACCAGGCGGTGTTCATGGCATTGATTCTGAGCGTACCGCTCGCGAATCAACTCCAGGTCGTCTTTCTGAACATCCGTCAAGTGTACGAGATTCGAGAACGTCCCAGCAGAATTTATTCATGGCCAGCGCTCGTCACGTCGCAGATCCTCGTGGAAATCCCGTGGAACATGCTGGGATCGACGCTCTTCTTCGTTTGCTGGTACTGGACAGTCGGTTTCCCGACGGACAGGGGCGGATATACCTACCTCCTACTTGGGATTCTCTTTCCAGTTTACTACACCACCATCGGGCAAGCCGTCGCTTCGATGAGTCCCACAGCAGAGATTGCGGGCATTCTGTTCAGTTTTCTCTTCTCCTTTGTGTTGACCTTCGATGGTGTCGTTCAACCATATTCGCATCTTGGTTGGTGGAAATGGATGTATCGGGTCTCGCCCTATACATACCTCATCGAGGGATTGGCATCCCAGAGTAAGCGATCTCGCTCAGGAGTGACCGTCGACGACCCCGTCTCGTTCTGACACGCGTCGTTTGCATAGTTCTTTCTGGACAGTCGGTCCAATGTGCCGCAAAAGAGTTTGCAGTGATCCAACCGCCTTCGGGCTACTCTTGCGCATCCTACCTCGATCCCTTTATCTCGAGCTCGGGGGGATACGTTCAAAACCCAGACGCCGGGTCGGACTGTCTGTACTGCTCCGCCAGCACGGCAGACGCGTGGCTCTATAGCACGTTTAACATCCGATATGCGCATCGATGGCGGAACGTGGGCTTGTTTTGCGCGTTTATCGTGTTCAACGTGAGTCGATGTGTGTGTTTTTGTGAACGTTGTTTTGTGCTGACGATTCAACGTTGCAGATTTGTGCCATGTATGCATTCACATATCTTTTCCGTATCCGGTCGTATGGGAGTATCAAGGTCGTTGTCAAGAACTCCATGTCACGCAAGCGGGGTGCATTGAAGCTGTTCAGAAGCACGCCGAATAAAGATAAAGAGACGAGAGATCGAGAGGCAGACGAAACGTGAACGAGACGGGGATACATGCAAAAAGCAAGTTACGTTTCGTGGTTCCGTGGCGGGAGCGGCAGAGGCTTTGCAAGAATGCCATGTATAACTTATTCCGTATCGTAAGCATGTCAACTAATCGATGGTAGTGAAAATGTCATATTCTACCCATAAATCCAGATACAAAAGATGGGGATTTTTTTTTCTTACTGCGAGAGTGAGAGCTCTGATGGGCTTGAGAGAGAACGAAACTGGACAGGAAAGCGGAAGACGATCCAGAGTTTGCAACCACGGAGAAGAACATCGAGCGTTTCCGTGACTTGAAACATGAGCGCTTGAGCACCCGAGTCAAGAGAAAGGAGGGGTCCTAAAGACGGTAGTCCCGGCTACGACAGTCTTCGAACACGATAGTCCGATGGTGGCATCGAAAACAAGTGGTGATAAAAGAAAGCGTATTATTCATTCATTCAGAGATTTGTGCTATATTATAGTAGACAGAAGATGGCTGCGGAGGATCGATCAGGGTTCGTTCCATCCGATGAGTACGCGTCAAGACTTTGGAGATTTCATGATTCGGAAGGCTCAGCTTCATTGGATCTCTTGTGCGTTACTTTTTTCCTGCGATACAGATCGGCGCTGTGGAATCAGGTTGGGTTCAGTGGGGTGGGCCTTCCTTGCGGTCGAGGTGCATCCACGCAAACCAAAAATCGAACCGGTATCGTTGAACAGCGTCGTCCCGTCTTGGTGTCGCGTGAAACATGTGGAATGTTCCGCTGGGTCCAAGACGAAGCTCCGAGCAAAAAGGCGTGTCTGAATCCAAAGTGAGGTTTCAAGTGATGGGACTTGCAGTCAATTGTTATGCAGAAAATTTTTGGTAGCTCCGAAAAAGAAAAGATGACACCCATGACAGTCCTTGCGCCAGTGATTTACCTTGCGGCACGGCTGGGGTGCGACCCCACCAAGAACTTGCGTCAATGCTCGTGGCCAGCGATACTGCTGCTGACCAGCCCCTCATTCGGTGCTGTGCCTACTCCCCCTAGTACCGTACACTATCTCATAATGCACAGTGTTGGTCACCTTTTGTCGTCATGCATTATGATGTATTAGGTTGGGAATTTGGTGGTGGATCCGGGTGAGTTCATCCCACCATCTTTCTATGGATTGTACTGTAGCTGGTTCACCCAGCCGGGCCGGAAGGGTGGCGGCCAAGCTCCCTGCCGAGAGCATTCGCAGGCTCGAAACCACTGCCTTACCTGTTCCTGCGCATACTGTACACGACCCTGATTCATAATCCTCGGGAGGGGTGCCCCAGGCCGACGGATGCAGCAAACAGGATCGAGCCCGGGTCTCGCACGTACTTGGTGATATTTCGGACAACGAATCGGAGTCCACTCGGCAAATTTGCCGGTTAGCCGTGGAATCCGTTGGCGGTCCAGGCGTTGCCGGGTACGGTCGATACGACATACAAATCAGCTCCAATCATGCTCAACCCGGATCGTTCATGTCAGCTGATCCTGATTGCGCACCCAGATTATTATGTGTATATGTTCGTCGGGCAGTGCTCGGTTAGTCACTGACCGCTCCGCTCCACGAAGAGTTTCCGGCTCAGACGCAACGATTATCCGGAACTTCGTGACGCTCTCGGATCATCAAACGTTCGAGTTCGAGTGTCCTCATCCCTATCCACTCGCTCGTCCATCGTTCTGAAGCGTCCCTCTGAAGTTCATCGTCACCATCGACGGTCGAGGTGTCTAGCCCTACCTGAAAAGCATCCCGTGACGCACCCAGTCAGAGAAAGAACTGGGAAATCGACACCACGATCACAATTTCGGACCTAAATAACTAGACCTGGCGCGCGCTCGAAATTAAATCCCACATACACTGGAAAAAGTCTACGTTTGATGACGCACACACTCAGCGGAGATTTCGCCCGGGGATCTGCTTAGACTCATCAGGTCAGTGGTGCCATCAGCGCAGTATGAGAGGTCGGGTCGGATCGGGTTAGGGATTGTCGCATTCGTTTCTATTCTTCCTTTGAGTGAGCGTCCACACATCGATTGCGTCTTGACAGCACCGTGAGCCTTTCTGGACTCTTATTTACTCCAGTGATTCATTCGGGCGTGGCATACATGTCCAGTGTCAAATGCAAGTACTTGTAACATTCATGTTTTTAACCAGGTCAAACGGGTCGGTGGCTGATACTCACGTAACCTTCTCCGGGAAATAGTGCGAACTATAATTAACAACGCAATCAGTCCGTTGACAGTGATTCGCCTGCCATGGGATGGACAGGAGGATGATATCTTCAGCATCGATTGAACATCTATGGTGTGGCCGGTTCAATACTCTACACTCGAAACAATTATGGCTATGCTACTGTGACACTGCAGAGCAGTATGCAGCATTACTGCTACCGAATTTCCTGATGGCTGAAAATAATTCGGCGAGTCTAGCCGATGCATACGGTGTGATATTATGGGTTGCTTTCCCGTAAGGATTTAGGGAAATAGGCAAGATGGTGAATTGAACAGCTCAGATTTCATCGGCTAAATTTAGAGGTAATCTGACGATTGTAAAAAAATTACAGACCTCCTGACTCATCATCGCACATGCGGAGTTTTGGTTCTGCAAAGTTGAAGGAACTTGCCCTGAATGCTGTGTCTGTTGGATGCGACTCGGATGCAAAGGATATGGTTGGCCGAACTAATCTGATGCCATGACTGCGTAGTGGCGAGAACCGGAGGTAGAGTGGTTCTAAGTCAGCGGTGAACACTAACAACCGAAAAAGGAAAGGAAGGGGTCGAGCTTTACAAACGTTTACAGAGGGGGGTTGGACCCGCTGTAAATTTTGGGTTTGCAGACGCTGGTCGACGACAGCAGAGCCTTGAGACGTTCCATGCGGTACTGTCATTTTACTGCTAAATATAATTGAAAACTTGCAGTAAAACGTCTCTAAATCCTGACGGGAAGTCAACCAATGATTGCCGTGTTCTCCCCCACATTTGCGAGTGGATGCGGTGGCCAGACGGATCATCCCGTTTCCTCTATATGTCTTGACAGGCATCGCTTGACATCGTGGCTTGAATGATCTACTTGGTGAATTGACTTGTTAGCTAGTGTCAAGCAAGTGTTCCATCCTGTGTGAATATATACCCATGGAAGAGGGTGATGTTAGACAAGATCGTCAGCAGGAGCCACAAGTAGAAAATGGAAGAAAGAAATCAAGAAATCAAGAAGGTGTACTGCCGATCTCAATCGAGCCTGAAACTCGGCGCGAAACGCGGACGGAGCACGGAGAGTGTCGGATCCTGCAAAGTTGGTGTGCGGGTGTGCGTCGTGCGAGTGTTCGGTGAGGACATCGCCATGGAATGGACTTGACTAGAGGCTGAGAGGGAGTCGAATCTTCTTTGATGGGATCAGAGCGATGGGACAAAGAGAAGAGGGGAACGCACTCCTATACTAGAACGCAAAGTGACTGTTTGGGATTGGCCGCCGAGCGCGGAACCGGTGGGACAGGACACCTCTGGCGGCGACGTCGCCTGCCACGACATACAGTGCCTGACTGTGTCGCTATACCTCCATCGTGTCATCGGGTGAAGTCGCAACAGAGTGAAATGAACATCACCGGGCGAACGAGACCTACCAAACAACTGCCAAGAAAGAACAACTAGTCAAATCAAGGTTGGCTGAAACCAAATCTACCTTGAATAATTAGGCCGGCGGGGTCATGCGGCCCCAGCGCTCCAGCTGTCGTCCGCTGGCACCTGGGGTAGTTGCGTTGACGATGGTGACAGCGTTCTACGCGAGGTCCGTCTCTCCCCGGGGCTAACGGCGGGGGCTGTAGCGACATTGTCTGGACTCGAAGCATGTGCATGAAACACAATAGGACTGATACGATCCGTGCCGGAGAGAGGAGGATGAAATGAGCGGTAGACCAGGCACATGTTCAGCCGGATGATGGAGACCATGCGGGCACGACAGGCCGTTGCGATGTGGGGTTACATACCCGCTTGCGTGGGGATGCCTTTCCCCTGCGGGACACCCTCCAAATTTAAGTCAATTCTTGCCGATCGCCTTAAAACCCACAGGTCGGTTCTGCTCCCTCTTCTTTGTCCCATTTCGACCTTGGCCCTGCCCCTCCCAGCGTAGTCAAACTTCCTCTCTAGTCAATCCAGCCATGCCAGGCGGAGGTGTCAGTCTTGCTGTTTCCGCAGACCATGGCCACATAGAGGCTCCCGTCACCGTCAAGGCCTACTTGCTCTGCGCCTTTGCGGCCTTTGGAGGTATCTTTTTGTGAGTCCCTCTCAATCTCAGCACCTTCGTCCCCCTCATCCCCCCCCCAGCGGTTACGACTCTGGATATATCAATGGTGTCACCGGTTCGGCAGTCTTCATTAAGCTCATCGACCCCAACTCAACGACCTTGTCGAGTTCCCATAACTCGCTCATCACTTCCATTCTCTCCGCTGGTACTTTCTTTGGTGAGGTTCAACCAATTGCCATTCTTGGTATCCCTTTGCTGACTAAGTGTGCACAGGTGCCTTGATTGCTGGTGATGTTGCCGACTGGTATGGTCGTCGACCAACCATTATCGCGGGGTGTTTCATCTACATCGTCGGAGTCATTCTCCAGGCTGCTTCCGCAGGTCTCGCTCTCATCGTCGCTGGCCGTCTGATTGCCGGTCTCGGTGTCGGCTTCGTCTCCGCCATCATCATCCTCTACATGTCCGAAATTTGCCCTAGAAAAGTTCGTGGTGCCCTCGTCTCTGGCTACCAATTTTGTAAGTGCAATTCGTTTCCCAATCTTGCCCCATCATTCAGTCCTCTTTCGCACAGGTATCACAATTGGCCTTCTTATCGCCTCGGTCGTCACCTACGCCACCGAGAAGAGGTCAGACTCGGGATCGTACCGTATCCCCATCAGCATCCAATTTGCTTGGGGTCTGATCCTCGGCACTGGTCTTTACCTCCTTCCAGAGTCCCCCCGTTACTTTGTCAAGAAAGACAAGATCGAAAACGCTCGTCTCGTCCTCGCCCGCCTTCGTGGTCAACCCGCGGACTCTGACTACATCACCTCCGAACTCACCGAGATTATCGCCAACGCCGAGTACGAACGCAAGGCGATTCCCACCACTGGCTACTTCTCCAGTTGGCTCCAGTGCTTCTCTGGTTCTCTTTGGGAGGGAAGCAGCAACCTTCGTCGCACCATTCTCGGTACTTCTCTCCAGATGATGCAGCAATGGACCGGTGTCAACTTTATCTTTTACTACTCAACCCCTTTCCTCGAGTCCACCGGCGCAATTTCCAACGCTTTCTTCATCTCGCTTATCTTCACCCTCGTCAATGTGGTCTCCACCCCTATTTCCTTCTGGACCATTGAGAGGATTGGGCGTCGTCCCCTCCTTATGTAAGCCGTTTGACACAGCCTGGCCATCAGACGACTCATTATTCCTTTGGCAGTTGGGGTGCCTTTGGTATGCTCATTTGCCAGTTCTTGGTTGCCATCATCGGTGTCACCATCGGCTTCAACAAGACCCACGTCGACGCCGCTGGTTCTACCATCGCAAACAACATCCCCGCTGTGAACGCCCAGATCGCCTTCATCGCTATCTACATTTTCTTCTTTGCTTCCACGTGGGGCCCTGGTGCCTGGGTCGTGATCGGTGAGTCTTGCCCTTCCATTGCCATCTCTATTTCTATCCCGTTGCCCATTTTCATCCCTTTACCCCTTGCCTATCCGTCGGATCTGTGGCTCATGTTCCATTTGCACACAGGTGAGATCTTCCCCCTCCCTGTCCGTTCTCGTGGCGTCGGTCTCTCGACGGCCTCCAACTGGTTGTGGAACACCATCATCGCTGTCATCACCCCTTATATGGTCAACCCCGATGCAGGCAACCTCCGCTCGTCCGTCTTTTTCGTCTGGGTATGTTTTCCTTGGTCCCTGCTGCCATTTTCGTTGATCGACTGATGGGGCGCGCATGCGTATTGTCACTGTACAGGGCTCCCTCTGCTCATGCGCCTTTGTCTACGCCTACTTCCTCATCCCCGAGACAAAGGGCCTTACACTTGAGCAAATCGACCGGATGCTCGAGGAGACGACACCACGCACGTCGACAGGCTGGGTACCAAAGTCTACCTACGCGGAGGAGTATGCTAGGGAGAAGGTAACCATTGAACAAGGGAGCGTGTAAGCGGCAGCGTCCACTGTCACCATGCCGGACCAACGAACGCGCGAACGCATTGGAAAGATATCAAATCCCATTTTACCGTCTTCGTATTTTCTTTTTGGCTTTACACGCATAATGAACTATCGATGATCCAAGCAGACGACATCTTTCTTCCATCTTCGTGGGTGTCTCGTGTCATTGACCTGGTTCTTTTACCTTTTTCTCTCTGTTGTTTTGCCTGGATGGTTTGGTGATGGTGTCGCTCGCCCCCGCCCCCACCTCTCATGAAATGGAATGCATCGGATCGGACTGTTGTGTATCAAATGACCGCTGGCAACGTCTCGCAACAAGTCTCTTTTTGGATACCTAGTCTAATGTAATGTATACAGCCTTTGGGTCTCTTTTCCGCATTTGACGTAATCGACAACCCTCTACCATGTGCACCCGCATGTCAGACGAGTCCTTGTGCCTCGTGGTGCGTGATGTCGTGAGAGTACCTGGCGGCGTGTACCGCATCACGTTTCACGGAGGGCCAAGGCCGAGTCCCAGTTCTTCGCAGGTTGCAGTACCCGTCCGTCCGAGTCCGCGGTGGTAAGCAAGTCGCTTGGCCGAGTATGTCTCTCTGTAAGCCCACTGGCATCCTGTCGACATATATACATGTATATACCCCAACACACCTCATAGAGCAGTCGGTCCTTTGTCGTCCGCTCGTCTTGGTGTTTCCCGCCTTGACTACGGCCGGTTTCTACTCTTCCATATGCCAGCGTTGCATCGTAATAATGACATCATCCTTCTGTGTGTGAGAATGGACGACGGCGGTCGTAGGGGGTTTTCCCGGCTGATTATTTATAGGAAAAGAAAAAAGAAAAGAATTGGATGAGGAGATAATAGATGCGGCGTCCATTTCGGAAAGAGTCGACTCATCGAAGATTCGAGACCGTGACTGCCCGCAAAGACCGGGGGGGTACGCTAGTCGAGCGCGTTGGCATGCGGCAGGTACTTATAGACAGAATACAGTACATGCGCATCCGTTTTGACGTGGCGGGCCCGGGGAGCCTTTTCGGTTGCACCCATGCATCAGCGGGTTCCGCGCGGGCAACTATGAAAAAAACGTCCACGAGAGTCCTGATATAAACGGTCCGCAGTGAACACGGATTTCACGAGTGATGGCACTTCTTCCTTGACGTTTTGTGGACACCAAAACAAAAAAATAAAGGGAATCGTCCTTCCCTTCCCACGGTGTTCCCCGTTCCCTCAATCTCACTCGCTCAGCTTTTTGTTCTCGGATTTGTCTCCACGAACCAACTCAGTTGCTGTCACAGCGCGAGTACGCGGTTGAGCAGGTTCGTCCGCATGTGAGATGGAATATCATCAAGCCTTCACAATCGCGTATGAGGTGCTCGCCAAATCGAAAACGCCAGCCGTGCATGATCACAACACCTCACTGGCAGACATAAAAAAGCAATGATATATTTTTGTCTTTGCAACAAAATATCGTATGTATAAACACATCCCTCCTCCGATCACGCGTACGACGCCGCCTCTGATGTGTGTCCTTGAACAAATACATCCTTTTCGCCCTTGACGAACGCGCGCGTACATTGTGCCATCGTAACAGATCTGAACATCGCGATGCGTCAATATCCCTCCCAGTCACACCAGAATAAACAGCAATTACGCACGCGCGCGAGATGGGGTCCGTTTGGTAAAAGTTGGTAATGGGCCTCTTGAACGCCTCGCCAGACACCTTGGCACTCGCCGTCGCAGCTGCTAGCGTCTTCAGACCGGCAAGCGCCACCTCCACCGATGTCCGCTCCGTCGTGTCATACCGCACCAACGTGGGTGATATTTCCCACAGGCGGTCCCTCAAACTCAGTACGTCGTCATAGGGTAGCGGAGTGCCAACAATTTCGGAGAGGGCACTGTGGAAAGAGCGGAGTGGTTAACGGAGCACAGGAGGATGTGACCAGGATAAAAGCACACACCGAATGATCTTCCAGTCTTCTCGCGAGGCGCCTGGAGGAGGCACCGCAGCACGCCCAAGTTGCGACCGTCCTTCCGTGTTCACCCACGTCACAGATTTCTCCGTGTATGCGGCAGCAGGCAAGCACACGTCTGCGAACGACGCGCCCAAATCGCCGTGATGACCTTGGTACACCACGAATGCATCGCGAGGGATCAATTTGGGGTCGATCTCGTCCGCATTGAGGAGGTAAACAAACTTGGGTTTCGTCGTCGTGGCCTTTTTCGAGGGTACGAAACCGATGTCGTATGCGGCAGGTCTAGACGCAGTCTACACCATACACATACATCTTTAATGAAGAGATTGCGCCTAATTTGTGCGCCATGGGACTTACCCGATGAAGAACAGAGAAACCGTTCCATTCAGGGGTGATAAGAATGCTCTTGTTCTTCTCGACGAATTTAGCAAGGGCGTTGTATGCAGCAGCGCCACCAGGGTGCTCTGAGAGTCCACTGCCGACAATAATCAATGGTCTCTTTGCGGCCTTGAATTTCGCAGCAAATGCGCCCTTGCCCGCGACAAAGTCAGCGAGTGCTTTGGTGTCCGCACCAAGGTAGTCGTAGCCATACGCTGTATCTGCAGGTTCGCCGATGAGACCGACCTCAAGACCCGTGTGTAGCCAGCTCTTTCTGATGCGCGAATTTAGGACAGCAGCTTCATGGCGAGGGTTGGTACCGACGAGGAGGATGGCGTCGGCACTCTCTACACCTGGGATTGTAGCGTTGAAGAGATAATTTGACCGGACATCGACCCCATGCGGAGGCAGTGCATTGCCATGTACTTGATCGAGGGTGAGATTGTCGGAGCCCAATCGGTTAACAAAGTCTTTGAGGGCAACAAGAGACTCTGTATCTGCCAAGTGACCAGCCACGGCTTGAATTTCGTCGTCCTTGGCACCCGAAGCCACCAAGCCATCTGCAATCCTCTGTAATGCCTCTTCCCAGGTCGCTGGGACAAACCGATCGCCCTCCTTGATCAAAGGTGTCGTCAAACGTTGGAACTTGAGCCCATCGTATGCATAACGTGTCTTGTCGCTGATCCATTCTTCGTTCACATCATCATTGGTACGCGGTTGTATCCGCATGACTTGCACTCCCCGAGAGTCGACGCGAATGTTTGAGCCAACAGCATCTAGGACGTCTATAGATTCCGTATTTTTGAGCTCCCATGGGCGGGCGTGGAAAGCGTATGGTTTGCTCGTTAATGCACCGACAGGGCAGAGGTCGATGATGTTGCCTGAGAGTTCCGAATCCATCGTTTTCTCGACGTACATGCCGATCTGCATGTCATTCCCACGGCCAGTTGTACCCAGCTCCTCGACACCTGCCACCTCGTTCGCGAAACGGACGCAACGCGTACATTGGATACAGCGGTTCATGGACGTCTTTACAAGGGGTCCGAGATCCTTGTTCTCCACAGCACGTTTTCCGGTAATTTCGTGGAAACGCGTACGGTCAGAACCATAACGCATCGACTGGTCTTGCAAGTCACATTCGCCACCTTGATCACAGATAGGACAATCCAATGGATGGTTGGCCAAAAGGAACTCCATGACACCCTCGCTGTCGAAATATCAGAATCGCAAAGGTCGTGCCTCGCAAGACTCACCGAGCTTCGTGGACAAGAGGTGTGTTAGTAAAAACTTTCGCACCAGGCATCGCCGGCATGGCGCTACACAGTGTCAAGATCAAGGATCAGGTAAGACGAAGTGATATGCTCACCAAGACGCGACTGGTTTTGGAGACCGCTCAACCTCCACTAGGCACATACTACATTGACCAGTGTCATTCGGAACGCTGTCTTTAGCAGAATTCAACTTACCGACAGTTACCAGCAATTGCGAGTCTGATAAGGCACGTGAGTCCAAAAAGCAGTCCAGTGACGAATGATACACTGACCTGTCATGGTAGCAAAATCTTGAATGGAATTAGGACGCGATAGTCGTCAAATACAAAGGGAGGAACCCACCGGGGAACGACAGAACCAGCCGCTTCGCATGCCTGAATCAAAGCAGAGCCTATTCACCTCTCAATCCAAGCTCTGAGAAGAGGTTTATTCGCCAAAACCAACCTTGTGGGACAGTGACTTCCTTGCCATCTACTGACAGCGTTATATCCTGCCGGCGCGCGGACGTCGATGCTATTGACCTGCAACCTATTTTCGCGCCATCCTTTAAGCAACTAAACCACGTCAACACGCAACCATACGATTACCTTTCGGTGATGAACTGTAGCAAGGAACCTTTCCGAGTCGTCCCGTAGAGGTCGGCCGGGAGACGAGCCTGAGCATGCTAATAGGAAACACCAATTATTAAAAGAGGCGGGAGGAAAAGCCAACTGAGCGTGTTGGGACGTTGGCTTTTTCGTCGGTTGTGAAATATTCGGTGCTCGTCGCAGCCCACTACAACCGACGAAATTGCCTGTCCTATCCATCATTTTGGGCGGAGATTCGGTAGTTACCGTGGCACCGACATGGCGTCTCTCG
This sequence comes from Rubroboletus satanas, assembly GCA_038090635.1. NCBI lineage: Eukaryota > Fungi > Basidiomycota > Agaricomycetes > Boletales > Boletaceae > Rubroboletus > Rubroboletus satanas. The sequence continues at coordinate 17,724 of JBBPNB010000210.1, forward strand.
GACATGCGCGTCGTCAGTCAAAGGTATGTGAACAGACACCTAGTAGTCTCATCCTAATCATGGTCGTTGTAGTCTCGCTGAATGGACCAACGATTGCTAAATGTTCTTAGCGACATCCTGGAATACTCATCCGTACCTGTATAGTGTTAACAATGATCGTGTCGCCGCTCGACGCAATGGCAACTATGGCCTTTAAGCTCATCGAACCGTACCTAAAAGCAAGTTCCCGACACCTCGTGGACCTCCGACGCCTCGCCGTCCATAAACCTGAAGGTAGTACGCTTCCTCGCCCACACATCCTAGGGAGACATCATCTCGGGACGGGGATGTATACAACCCTCCAAGTACCAGGATAAAGTGAGAGACCAATTATTATGACCACGCGCGCCGGTGGTGCACGCGTTGTCATCGCCGCGAACGACATTGGCGGATGCTAACCACACCGGCTGGTTTATCCTGTCTAATGGAGTCCGACCATTCGCTCGTGCTTCCGTTTCGCGAGGGCATGACCTGTTCCCAATAAATCGCCATGAACAATCCCCTTCCCTGCGCGATGACCGATACACATTCGCCAGGTTGATCGTCTGACCACACCAATCAATGTAACCTCTATGTGCAATGTCCCTCTGCGGCGCAGTGGTACATACGCTCACACAGCATCAGGATCCAGATAACACAAGTCGTCTTTGGTCCGTACACCAAACCATATCAAGCGCAAGAATATATACAATAGTCCTGTAAAAGACACAGATCGGGTGCATTGAGCGAGCGAGCGAGCCCGACTCACAATGAGAATTCACATTGTACACCCCCCCCCATCACGCGCCACTCACACCCTGGCTGCCCCGCTCTACCATCTGTATTTCTTCTTCCTGTTCTAACTCCTCGTTTTGCCCATTGTCCGCAAACATCATGGTCCCTACAGCGCCATGGGTGGATGCTAAGCCGAACCCACTGTCGATGTCACCTCCATGTCCGCCCTGGCGATCATGCTCGTAGAGCTCCCGCATGTTGATGATGAACCGCGGGATGAGAATGAACACCGGAGTAGTTTCCAACACATACAGAACAAGGTATTGCCATCCTGAGGAAGGAACTTTCCCCAAGGCAATCAGGATATTGAGAATATCAAATATCAGGAAACTATTACAGGAAGTTATTGTTAGTTGGGTTTATTTTTTCAACCGAGATGGAAGGAATAGGGAGGACAACATACAAGACAAAGTAGAGAACACCTTCCCTGAAAATCATGGTTACATAGCAGTTGAGCTGCCACTGCTTTGTTGCTTTATGCATTTGAAGTGACTGCCTGATGAATTGAAATGTCACTAGCATGCACATCATTGCACTAAGGATAAACTGAAGAATGGCATCCATATCAGTCCAGATGGGTGAAGCAGGGCCTGCAATGCACAGTGAAATATTCAACACTTGAACAATAGTTGCTACATGGTTATTAAAAAGTGAAGCAACAGTGGACATCAGGTCAGTATACCATGTACACTGTGAAGTTATCATTCACATACTAGTTGACTTGTTTGGATTGCTATAGATAGCACAAGTGATGATAATGGATATGATCTCCAGGACATAGAATGCGAGGAGGATGCCAAGGATCAACCTTGACTGATTATACATTGCCCATACACGAAGAATCATCACCACTGTGATTACCATCATGTTCTGCATTGAAAACAGTTGAATGTACAGAGACTTACAATCTGCTGCACCTAGAAAAAGGATGTACACCCATCTGTCAAGGAGGGTGATGACGTAGCCTTGAGATTCCTCATAAATGGAGTGGACATAGGAAAATAATTGGTGAATATGCTTACAACTGGTTAATTGACATCAGTTGTGTGAGATTGTGCATGATGAGTAAGGAATAATTACGAACGTCTATGGGAATCTGAGATCTGCCAGTTGTCAGTAATGGAATCAAACTCACCCAATATTCAGAAACATGTAGCCATGAACGTCCCGCTTTCAAGCAGTGGGTCAATTGACATAGCAAAAATCCCAAGCTTTGAACATACGAAGGGAATTGATCCTGGTGAATGAACAGATGGTTAGCATTTGGTACACACTGCAATAAGCATGGATACGTATACATACATGAAGCAATAGAGGCCAAAATAACGAGCCTACGAACACAGTTAGCTCAGTGGTGGATTCATGCTTGGGAATTGATATGCACAAAAACAAACAACGTAGACACCCTGGACCAGCGTTTGCTCTATGATCTCGTCAGAAATACCCCACCTGATTGTAAAATATTGTTCACTAACCCAAATGTATTCTATCTGCGTGCCAGGTTAGAATATGTCAGGGGTAATATCAAAGATGCAGCAAGATACCTCTTTTGGAAACATGAGGACTGACAATGTACACAGATGTTGGCCAATATAAAAGAGTGCATACAGAAATGTTTACTTACCGTAATCATATGCGACGAGAGTAATCATGGCAACTGTGGCATCCTATGAGACCGACCAACTGCAAGTGAAAACCCACATACGGGCCGTGTAGTCGTTCTGCTGAATACTGGACAGAACAGAGTCGAGGGTGGAAGCCATGGTCTTGAAGTATGCCTATCAAGAGACTGAGAATCTAGAGACCTGCAAGAGCTGCAACAAGAGAGGATAATGGTGGGTACAAATGGGCAGGCTCAACATCGATCGGGATTTAAAGCATCGAGACTTACGTTGCTGTGCTGTCAAATGGGTACATAGCGTATCCTTGAATGGCCAGTGGTTTGATCATCAGCCAGCCACAATCACAAGCGGCGAGATGATCATCGGCAAAAGCTGTGTGAAGGCATCTGGAAATAAGAAACAGATACCAAGGCCGCATTATTCTTACTGATAATAGTATACAAAGTTGATAATCTAGTAATTACCGAGGACGGCGTGGTGTTGGGATCCTTCATTTGCTGAAGCATTTGCTGAATTCGACAGTGGCTAGTCAGCGGCCGTCACTAAGCCGCATGACCAGCCCTAGTAACTGGTGAGATCATCAGTTTCTCCGAGTCGCCCAGAGAGCCAGTAAGAATTGTACATACGCAATTAATTGGTTGGTTCACGCGTCCTTTCGAGCGCTCATTTCTGCCTCTACGTTAGTCTCCCCATACCAGACCCAATACTTCGAGATCAGAAGACAGTCGTTCTGATACCCTTTACATGGGGGTTCTATGCGCGGTTTGGGAGGAAACCCATTTAATCTTCCGCCGCAGGGTCCGATGGGCTGCGATTAAAGTAGTTGCCAATTGCATTTTTTGATGACTTGATGCCAGGTCGGTGTGCCATACATGCAGAGCCCTCTTTGTGCCATCGGAGTGCATTAAACGGGCGAACAATAACCTCGGTCCATGATACTGCATGCATACATAGACATACAATTGTTGGTGCAGCACTGATAAAAGGGACAAGTCGACTGAGTGGCCCCAAACTTGAACTTGAAAATGCCCCTCCAATCCGTTCCAGATCCTTTTGACGAAGCCACTCATTGTAGGCTCGATGCAGCTTTGGACGAGGACATAGCTGGGATGGAGAATTTGATCCGTCGTACAAAGTATGCCGCCCTTCTACTGTCGATCGTCAGTCACTCCGACCATGTTTTGGACCCCACGTACCTTGGCGTACACGAGGCTTACACGCTCGTCAATACATACGGCGATTTACGGGACATGTTGAGTGACGCTTGGACGCGTAAATCATACCGCGAGATCCGAAGTCTCGGTGCGTGTCTGTCGTTTTTTTTTTTCATCATCATCCCCACGAATCCCTGGCCGATCGTTCAGCTATCCTGCAAGGACTCGCGACTACACCAAATTACGTTGATCCGGGTCTCCCAGGTCAGCTCCTTCTTCTCGCCTTGACTATCCGAAACCACTACTTTTGTCTAGATGTACATCGCAGTTTGTCGAAGTCTTTCGACGCAGAATACCAGGGTGCTGCTGCTGACGCCTTCTACGAGTATTTGACACGCAACATGATACTATTCAAGTCCCCACCTGGTACCCCGTACTTCGCCAAGATCTGTCCCATGATTCAGAGCTCGGGCACTGGAAAATCAAGGCTACTCCTCGAAGTAAGTCGCTACTCATCGCGCATGCGTTCACGGTGGCTGATCCTGGCCTCAGTTGTGCAAAAAGGATGTCATAGTGGTTTACATGAACTTGCGCGAAAGGGATGACTTCACTGGTTTCCCTGCGCGAGACACAATCCCCTCAAACATCTTGACCGACTTCCCAAAGACGCCGTACGAGTACCGAATCGCCTGCTATGCTTTCTTCACCGCGCTTTTTGTGACACTCGAGGAGCATCTTTCGACACTTCTCGCCACGGATAATGGCAGGGCAGACATCACGCATTGGGTCGAGCAGATGTGTAGCGTGAGCTATCCAGCTAGGTTCACCGCAAGGGACGAATTCTTCACCAAAGTCACCGCAAAATACCTGAAGGTGTGGATTCACCCTTTAGCTTCAATACTTGTTTGACAACGTTATTAGCTTCATGCCCAGTTGTCCCTTCCAGGTAGACATGTCTATTTTCGTCACAAAAGGCTGATGACTGAATCATGTTCTCCAAATTGGAATTAACAGTTCTCGATTCTCCTTTTTTCGTCCATGTTTGCCAAGCATACAGGAAGTTGTGCGAGTGCTTGCGGAGGATCTTCCCTAAGAATTCGGACGAGCCCTCGGTGGTGATTGCGGTCGATGAAGCACAGAGGCTCGCTGAAATGCATGGGTTTGGTGCTCATAAATATCGCCCAGTGGACTTCCTCTACGAACTAGTGAATGAGTACTCTCATCATCAGGACCATGCCGTTTGGGTAGTATTCGCTTCGACGGCCTCCAAGATTGCCAATTTTACGCCCCGAAAGATTTGTGAGTGTGGCACTTGCGTTGCGGTGAGCCTCTCTTCATGCGTTCTCAGACAGCTCAGCTCGAATGGTGCACATCGGTGAAACATTATTCTCACCTTACACTCAACTGGGATGGGACCAGAACGCACTCAAACTGGGCGATGTTTCTGTCGAGGATATTTCCAAACTTCGTCACATCACAGGTTATGGACGACCCTTGTAATGTTCCTTTCGTTATCTCTGCTTGCTAGTCTGACCATCGTCGATAAACGACAGGTGGAATTCGCTCATGTGTGTGCCTACGGCACAATCCAAGGTAGTAGAAACTGCTTCCTCGGAGCTATGTGGGGGGGAATCCTTCGATCCAAAGGACACTAGCCACGTACTGGCAGTGTTGAGTCAGCGATTCGGATTGAACGTCACGTTGGGACACCCTGATTCCGTCGCGCGTGTGGAAAACGGGGTGGTCGACCACCTCCGCATCTGTCATGGGATGACCTTGGACCGCCGCTGGAAGTTCACGAGTTATCCATCTGAACCTTTGTTATCGTGCGTGGCAGCACATCATCTGCACGGCGGCCCTCACATCTTGGAAACCGCCTTGGCGACCTTGGAGAGCGATATACGCCGCGACATGATTGACTTGGGTCAACGTGGCGAACTCACAGGTCGGTTGCTCTGGCTTCTCGCCAAGGACTTGTACGTCCGTGATCGCCTGCACGAACTCAGTGAAATCGTCAAAAAAACATCGGACGGAGATCTGCGTGATGGGGAATTGGTGGACTGCCAGATGATCCCTGTTGTTGGTTGGCTCGAATTCGTCTTTGGAGAGCAGATCTGGGACAAAACTCAAGGATCCCTTGTTCGTGAACACTTTCAACATGCCTTTTTGAACTTTTCACATTGGATTTCCATGAGGAATACTATTGCAGGATCCGAAGACGATGATCCGGTCGAGTGAGTTTCATCCTTACGCGGCGTCTTCCTTGAACTGAGTTTGACCCCTCCACAGGCTAGACGAATGGACACTGCGTCACTGGCAACGAACGAGTGCCGTCCAGTGTTGCGCTCACGAGCCCCTCGTGGACCAGATAATCCCGATCTATTTCAAAGAGGCCAGCGCTACTGCCGTGCCAGGCAAACAAAGGGTGTCACAGATATTTATCCGCAACGAAGTTCTGAAATACGCGGATTCCAAAGACGATCTGTACAAGCTGACACGCAAAGACTCCTCCTTTGTTCCCCTTGCGCTCGACGACGACAATCGTGGATCGAACCCGGATGCGCTTCCTTATATTGCTATTTTGGCCGACCTCGGGCGACCGTCCAAGTTAGAGGCGACATACACCGAGAGCGACGTCGACGATCGTTGCCTCCGTATCTACGCTGCCGGAATCGATGCAACCATTTATCCGTTCCTTTCCAACAGACCTGATGTCTTGGCCACCCTCGCAAAGCTCGTACGGCGCCAACAGATACCCGAAACAGACACGCCGATCGCAAAATACCTGGCTGCGCAAGTAGGGTTCGGAAGTACGGGATCGCGACAGCACATGTGTTGGGAGCATGGCAGGGTGGTTCCGAACCTGCGACGTGAGTTCGATGGATAAGTGGGCTGAAGTGTATGTATGTTAGGGTTGACGTACAAAGGGTATCGCAGCTTTTCGTTCTGTTGCAAGGTTAGTTAGTGTATGATTAGTAGGCCGACGGAGCATGTCGGAGCTTGAGAAAGGAATGATTATTTGGCTCGTGCGCGTGTGTGGGGCAGATGTCGGGGACTCGGGTCCTGTCCAGAGGCATTCGCCTATCGCCGCCGCGAAGCTTACAGTCACTCTCTCAAGATTGCACATGAATGGACCGAATCATTACTGTAGCCCACTCTACGACCAATCACGAGAGTGCAAATGTGTCAATGAAACGACGGACATCATCAAGAAACAAGCACGTGTTCTGGTCTTCCAACATCATCTTTCTAACTTAGCTACATGGTTGTCAATCCACAATGCGTTTTCGTACACACGATGGTCAGAAGTAAAGGCCTCAATTTCAGGAGGGTCGTAGTATGGGAATCGAAAAGATGAACCCAAGATCGCCCTCCGCTTCATCTCATCGGCGGTGTAGTCCTTGGTGGTTACGACAGCGCGCTGTGCATGAGGCCGAGAGAACCCGTGCCGATTCGTAGGATCTGGCAAGGAATGCCGACGGGACGGATGGCAGCAGACTAGGGTCCAGAACGGCAAAAGCGTCAAGGTATCTGTTATCAGGCATCTGCGGTACGACTCAAACGTTAGAACGAGGATTGAGGTGATGCTTAGCGGGTGAAGAAACGGACCTTTACCTTTATACGATGCGGGGCCCCATCCGGGACTCGGAGCATGCCACTGGAACGGGTGGCTACCTGGCGTCACGTCGGCTGGGTTCAGTGGACATAAGGGACGCAACGTTGTAGAGATCGATGGGGCTAGAATAGCATTAGCATCTATTGGCGCCGAAAGGGGGTCCCCTGTGATAAGTTATTGCGAAGAACCTAGAAAGCCATCATGTAATGCAGAGAACGAGGCAGGTGCATGGTTGGTGATCACTGATGCGCGCGAGCCCACCTTTTTGGGACCAATAATCATTCACCCGCGGCCATGAGCGGTCCGTAATTTGTTCGATATGATCAGGCGGATTCACTCCGACTCCTCATGCTCCAAGGGTCTCGGACTCGGCTCCTTTTGCATTACGTGTTGAGATTTTTTAGCTGAAGGACAGACTGATGTTAGTTAGCCAGGTCAGAGAAGAATACCAATAGCTAGCCGGGTTGGTTATCACACCGTGCTCCTATTCTGCGAAGGCAGGATAGTCCTAACGTCCATGTCGTTGATCAGGATAAATTGGAACCTATCATGATTTCTTGAATCAGATGCATTACAAACAGACGATTAAAAATGATACCCAGCAATAGCGGTGTGAATTCGGGAATAAGGGTGACCGAAGCGTCCGCGCACATCCCAGCTCGTACCGAGAAAAAGGAATCCGATATCCTCCACAATAGAGATGGGGGAGGTTTTGCGTCGCTCCTCGCCTTCAATATCCGTATGCGAATTCCACCAGGAGCGTATCACAACGCACTGCCGAATCGCGTGACTACATGAATAGAGCGATGGAATCTCGATCCAGAACCCGAGGGGCAGTTTGGGGAAGTCTGGACCCTGTGAATGCCTTGTGTACACACAAGTATCATAATCGATAAATCGGTGCATGGTGTTTCAGCTAATTGAATCGGACCTTGCACACCAACACTGTTTGGTACATCCGACGAGCCGTCTGAAAGACCTTGGGTCTTCATGGTCGATTGACTACCCTTGCCACGGTGACGAGCGTCCCGCTAGGACAAGTGACCAACCATCTTGGCCAATTTTTTGGGTTCACTGGCGATGGATGGATACGAGGTGCCCAGCGTTGTCAGGCCTCGGTAGAGCAATAACATGATCGTTTATTGGGACTGGACTAGGGCAAGGGGTGTAGCAGGACCACACGAGGCAGGCTGAATCCAAATCAGAATTCTTCTGGACTCCTACCGGAGGCTTGCGCGTTGACAACTGCAGCGACACCAAGTCCGAGGGCTGAAATGGGTGTCATCAAAGTGAGGTTTCCAGGATAGCAAGGACAAACGCGGATTGTTTTGAGAGCTCAGATCCCTATCCGAACGAGCAAAGGAACTTCCTGATTCCGCCCTCCGAAACCTGTTCACTGACGATTTCATATGCTATATACTGCCAGGGGAGAGCAAAACTCGCCCACCACTGAAATGGGTGTCATAGGAGCAAAGCTTGCGCAATGTAGTTTGTTTGTGGATATAGCGCGGGAGAGAGTGTGTAAATTTACTCGAAGAGCTCTGTATAGTACACCATGTGTTTTGGTTCGTGGACGTCGTTACTTAGGTAGTAGGCCCACTAAACGGAACAAATAGACGCTCCCCGGATTTCTTCCACTGATTGCTGAATTTCGCTTGCCGACTCAAACACAATCTATATATTCTACACTCTGCTTTCGACACCGCCGGAGCTACGGAATATAGCTAACTCTTACTACGATGTCGACCGCACACCTGGGAAGCGCCTCCTCAAGGCCTCAACCTCAGTGGATGACAAAGACTCACCAGGAGCATTCCAAGACCCGCTACCAATCACCGGTCACCCTCATCGACCCTGCGATGAAATGAACGAGTGCGACAATGCACGATATACGAGGGGAGTACGCAGATGCGAAGAGCGAATCAGCCAGCGACAGAAACGTACCTGGAGACCCCCGCAGCAAGCAGGAACGTCAAACGAACAGCGGAGACATCGGAAGCTATTGAGTAACGCCACATGCCCCTATGGACGTGTGAAACAATACGAGAAGTATTGAGGGGCGCAGGGAGCACTATACCAATGGTAACGTCGTCGAACGAGGCGCCTAGGGACGAAGCGGGATCTGTGGCAAATGGGCGGCGCCGGCTACGACTTGGGAGGTATCGGAACGGGGCTGCCTGGGGAGGGGGGCAGGTCAGCACCAGTAGACGCGCCCCAACCGTACCTACGGAAAAGCGACACGTCGAGCCCGTCATCGAGGACGACTCAAGCAACCACCTAGCTACTTCAAGACTCAACTCGACTTATATTCTTTTGTGGAAGAGTCTGCACAGTATTTGATTCTTTCTTAACACTCTTGCCAGTTTTCTCTATTGATGCCACCATAAGTTATAGGGAAGCGTTGAACCTACTCTGCCTGCTCGCCTAAGCCCAACCCTGCGGTCTTGTGTAGTCAGTCAGCCGCATGGATCAAAAACCAAACCTACAATGGAACAATCAGGTCGGGTTATATATATAGGCCTGATCATTGTTGGGAGATACGCTAATGATAACTTCCAGGCCAATCAGAGGGCTTTCGCTTTCTCCCACAGCACGTAAGGTCTCAAACGTCCGAGCTATCTTGTCAATCTTGCAGATAGGCTATAATAATATGCCTTCGCAATCACGCACTCCCGATTACGATCCCCGTCCCGGGGAACGCCTTTCATGGCTGTGGCTTTCCGCGGGCGCGAGACGTGTGCTGGTGGTGCTTTAAACACTGCAGTATCCTTTTGAGGAGTAAATAAGTTGAACGAATCCCCTCTAAGGTTGCGAGAAATGACAGGTCAAGTCAGTAGTGTAACTAGAAGCTGATGCCGGTCAAGACAAACTGTTGCGCGAGACTCTTGACATCTCGCTGGGCGTGTGAGCGTTTCGTCGGAGATGGCCGTTTTCCTTACCACATACAAGTCACGCTGGGTGCGCCGTTTTGAAACGCCTGGCTCAGGGCTATCAGGCTAAAGTGCTTCGGTTGCAGTGCTGACGGTTCTTACCCCTTGTCCCTTGGTTGAAGTAATTTGCCATGTCTCCACATGGAAACTCGGCCATGCATTGGCATATTAAACGAAGCAGCCAGAACTGCTGTCCCCTTGGCTTTTCAAAATTTCGCCCTTCGTCGTCCAGCTGTTCATTCTCCCAAAACATACTCTGAGACCATGTCTTCCGATTTACAATCTATCGTGGCAGGTTTACAATTCAACAACTACGCATCCCGTAAGGATGCCCACCTTCGGAGTGACCTAATCTCATCGACATTGCAGTCGTGATTGCCACGGCTGTCGCATATGATTACAGTGAGCGGGTCAATATTATTGATCACCACCCTCGAAGCTCAAACCCAAGTCTGCTTTCGAATCCAGTCATCACATTTCCGAATGAGGTGTGTTTGTATTTTCCATTTTCCTTGATAGCTTTCTGACGATCTTCGCAGATAAAGTTTATCTGGGTTGGCGAGCCTCGATGAATGCACCCGATGTGTGACTCTGACCACATCTTCACAGAATTGGTCATGGACACCTGTATCCACAATGTTCATTTTTGTCAGTGCCCAGTATCCCAAATGTAAACCAACTCTGACCCACTTAGAAGGTTCGTTATATAGGGCTTACTTCCGTCTTGTAAGTCACCTTGAACGATGGTCAGAGCGTGAGAGGACTGAACTCTAGCGTTTCACATAGGCTT
>JBBPNB010000211.1:0-28608 GCA_038090635.1 Rubroboletus satanas
CCGTTATCATGTATCTACATTTTTATGCTTATCCTTATCGCGTGATGTGCATCACGTCATACAGTTATTGTTTAAAAATGCCCAGTGTGTCCACGTGCCATGCATGTATACGGGTGCTGCGGTGGAGCATTCTTGGAACTTTGCTTGTTTTCATATCTTTTCCACCACGTACACTGCCTCTTCCTGGCACTCCTCGGACACGGGTAACCGGGACGCGGGGCTCTCGAATGCAAGCAACACGCCGTTTCAGTTCGGGACGACTGAGGACACACAGCTGGGCAAACCTTGCACTTTTTTTTTTCCACCAACGAAGCCTTACATGCAAGTGCCAAGCGGACATGCGGATTTCGACTCCAATCATCGCTACGACGTGACAGTGTCTGAAATGCTCAGTCTGCCGATCGTTCTCTGAAAAGTTGTGCTCATCACCATCATATGCCAAACCATGACCGTGTGCTCCGGCTAGCATGTGATCTTCTAGCTAGGGAGAAAATCCTGTAAAATTTTAGTTAGGGTTACTATTCTCCCATAGATGGGCCCACAACCAGAGCTTCGATGGTGGTCAGATTGAGCCAGAACAGTGTGATTTCAGGGGCACCACCAGAGAGTTTGAGTGCTTTATTCCAATCAATTTAATTAGACACGACCAAAGGCGTTCGGTGCCTTCACTGTCTTCGGTGCCTAGACCAACGACCATGTATAGATTATACTTGAGTTGACACGCCCACTCGTGCCCATACGCGTACATCGCAATCGTGGTGAAACGGAGGCGTGCCGTGATCTGTTCGGGAAAGATGGCGTACTGAAAACATAAACATAAAACAAGAATGGCAACATAAAGACCCACCAATGAGAGAGTGACACAACCAACATCGTACAAGGTTACCACCATGGCCTGAGGTGGTAACAGCGAGAAGAGATGACTGAGGAGTGCCGAGACGTACTTCTGCTGTAGAGTCAATGTTGGCGAAAAGTAACAGAATGTCATGGTGACAGATGAGCGCCATGAGACCGATGTCGTCAAAGTTGTCCGTGGAGGCCTTCTGATTCTTCCCATCCGCAGCTTCGTAAGAGGCTTCGCAAGAGCCGATTGCCTCGTCAGGCACAAGTGGCTTGCGGCTTTTACGCGGCTTCTTCCGTGGTTCCCAATATGAGCGCCCATCGCATTGACTTGATAATTGGAAAGGAAGTATGCTGGATCATTGAAAGAGGGACTATCGCCGGCAGAGCGGCGATGACGGTGATGGAATTTTCCATCTGTGACAACATGGATATCCCCACCATCAGCAAGAGACCTACCAAATACCGTTCTTCCGAAGCACGCTGGACATCGCTGGACGAGAATCGATGTACAGCTCCCAGGGGTGCCGGTGAGTGATCGCTTGGAGGGGAAGTGAAAACGTTGGAGGTGCATGCGGGGGTGGAAGGAACACCTTGGGGGGGCGTCATGGAAGAAGAATCATGGACTGCGATTGCTAAATAGGCGTGCGTGGGATTGACGTTGGTATGGTCGGAGGCGCTTCTCTTGAATTCTTAATGCGTTCACGACAAATTTGGAGAGTGGCTTCAATTCGCCGCTCAACTTCAACCTGCAGTATATCGTACCACTGAACGACAGATCATGGACTACGCCGGAAGGGTTCCTGGACTGCCTCACCCTGTGATGTGATTATATCACTATGCAAGGAGTAGTAGACGACCCACATGTTTATTAACTACACGAAATCCTCGTCTGATGTAGTGCGTATGTGACGCTGAGGCAAGTGCATTGATAGCATCACATGACCTCTCAAAGGCGCTCGATGGGATGCGAGTTAAGTCGACGGACACGGCCATACGAGGCTGAGAAGGAGCAGTGGGGAAGAAGCCGAAGTGAAGGAGTACTTGGGCAACCGTTGAGCACTCGCAGCCCAGGACGTCTATAGTACAAAACCTAAATAGCGTTAGATTTCCAATTCGTAACGGGGGACGTGAACAATCAAAAAAGAGACACAGAATTTTCGTTGACTTGTGTGTGCAGTCTTCTCTCTCGCAGAGGGAGATGGACAGTGGGCTTGACGGGAGCGGTTTCCCGAGCGTTCTTGATATATATTGTAGGTAGGGCGGAACAAGAGTCGGAATTAGATATTTCTAGTTGGTGCACAAACGTTCAGCGGGTGCGTCAGGAAGGATGTGTGTCAGCGTGACTTTGTGGTTTGAGTTTCGGTTTCATGCCTATCGCGTGTGTCGGTCTCGGGTTCGGCCGCATCGTGACTAGTAGTGGAAAGAACGATACACAACATACTGGGTGGTGGCTCAAACAAACATAAACACAGTTGAGGTCGAGAGGTCGTGCGGTACAACGGAGAGGTCTCAAAACATCCAAACGGGCGACGACTCAGTCCCAGGATGATTTACAGATTGTAGTCTCTCGATCGAGATGCGGCGTCTGAGAGCTACAGTCTAGATTGCCTGCAATGGAAATGAATCTGTGAGAAGGCTATTATTGCTCCCGAAACGTGGTTAAGTTGGTCGCCTGAAAGTTCTGGTGCATCTCGCGCCTCAATTTTTTTTTGCTCAAGCACATTACCTTCGCACACCGCTGTAAGTAATTTACTCATTTGGATGTCAAGTGTCGTCGTACGGGGACTGTTTTTCCCTTCGAAGCAAAGGTCGGATCACGCATACAAGACACGGAATACATATTTTTAGGCTTCTTATCTGGCCTCTTTTTATACACTTCGAAGTACCGTAAATTGACCGTTATAGTATCTGCCTACGGAGTGCTTCGTCGAACACGATATTATTAACAGACGAACGAAATTTCTGACCAGGCTTGTGAGACAACAGAACATATATCTAAGCTGCATGAGTTACAGTACCATTCATTGCGACGACGACGATCCATTGGGATCAGGCAAAAGCAAAAAACCGCTTGCTCAGAAAATGCCGAGCACCTAGGAGAAATAGGAGGCTGCCCAAAAACATTGAACCAGCATAGTACATCACAGGTCGGTATGCTGTCCAACCCGCGTCACTTCCGCCGTATGACTCGAGCATCCAGCCGGCTATAGGCGCGCCCTATGAACGAGGGATGGTCAGACCCGTGGATCGACGACGTCTCCACACAATACACACCATGAGGTATCCGGCCGACCAAGACGTGACGACCATCGCGAACGCGACCCTCACGTTTGAATCGTACATGTGTCCTACGACAGTCGGCATGGTGGCAAAGAAGCCACCATTTCCGAGGCCATTGACGAGAACGAATGCAACGAACGGAGCGAACGAGTTTGACTCTGGCCAAATCACTAGCATGCTGATGGCACTCAAAAAGATAGCAACGCATAGGCTGCTCAGAGGACCAACGACGTCGCAGAAATGGCCCAATCCAACGCGACCGACAGTGGAAGACATGTTGAACATGGCGAGAAGCATCGAACCCACGCTGCCGGAGATATTGAGCGACGTCGCGTACATCGGTATGAAGAAAGAGGGGACGAATAAAGGGAATGTTGCGATGCCACAGCCGAGGAATAGCAGCACGAATTTCAGATCCTTGAATAACGACCTGGGAAAATGTAAATATAACTCCAAGAGCGTTTTAATTGCGGGGGAGTGGTAATACCAGTCGATCCTAGCACTTGCATAAGTGTGGCGCTCCCTCAGTAGCATGGCAGCCGGCACAGTCGTGAGAAGAGTGACCGATCCCATGATTCGAAATGTCCATATGAGATCGAGTTTGTCGATGAGGAGCTGCATGACGATGCTTTGGATAAAACCACCGAGACCACCACCCGCAATGACCAAGCCATTGGCGAGGCCTCGTCTTCGCTTGAACCATTGTGCAGGAAGTGTCCCACAAACCTGACGAGTGTATGCCTCGGAGAAATGGGACAAGAGAAATAGGTACGTACCATGAAACATAAGCCGTATCCCATACCAACGACGATCCCGTGAGTAAAGAATAGTCCACCGACACTCTGTGCACTGAAGCTATCCAGGATCTGACCGAACCCAAGCAGAAAACAACCCAATATGGCAGCATTTCGGGTACCAAGCCAGTGAATCACCAGTGAGTTGGGCACAGCACCGATTGGGACCCAAGATACAGCTAGGGAACCAACAAAGGCGAGCGTAGAGTCTTGCGCAACTTTTTGGTTTGCGAGCTCGGCTTGCAAAACGCCCCACGAGTAAAATCCTCCCACGTAGAACGCCCTGGAATTGAGCAAGGTGATTGAGCATGGTTTAAAGTGGGGAGCGAGCCCATACGTGATGAGGCTACAAGCAGAGACGACTACCCAACCATATCCTCCATCAGGTACCTCATCAAGAGGTAGAGTAGACACAGGTGGCTCGTGTTGAAGCGACGAGGAACGATCACTGAGTTTTATGTCGTCGGAATGGACAGTTAAAGGGGGTAGCTCTCCTAGGGAGGGTTGTTGGACTAGTGGATTTTTCATTGGGACGCTGGTCGTGTGAGGGGTTGGAGATGGGGCACTTAACGAACAACATCATTCAGGATTAAATACCGCTGGCAGGTGTTAGATATGAGACTGTAAAACTGTTCCTAGATCAGGTGCAGGGACAGAAAGGGGACCACCTACGGCAGGAATCGGGTCGTGTGCCAGTGGTGAACATTTGTTCTGGGTGAGTCAGGCAGCTGGACGCCGGGGGAACTAATCGTCATCATGGAGTTCTTTCGATACTTGTTCGCTCCTTGGCCGAGACGCAATTGCACTCGCGGCTCTGTGAAAGTCCAAAGACGTCAAGAGAACTTGAATGTGGAGGTGCTGGAGGCTTGGCCACCAGTCAAGCGCTTCCAGTTGCCCGCGTGGCAGAGACTGAGAGCTTCGATGAAACCCTAGCAGACTGGGACGCAGGATAAATCTGAGATTGTCTGAGCCTTAGCAAACTCACCTTAGCGTTTCGTCAACGGATAATGCAACCTTGCTGATTGGCAGTCCAACCACTGGGCCCGACTCTCGCTACCCAACATGTGAGCTTGCACATGCACCCACAGCTTTCTGACGCCGAGGAAACCAAACCTAAGCCACCCGACGCCTGTGCCTAAGTGTGGAAAGCCGGACAAAAACCACTGCGCTCGATTTTCGCCATTTGGAAATTACCGTTGCTGGGACTCCAGCGCTCCAGCCATCAAAAATTTCAGAAAAACATCAGATGAGTCGCATGCAACTTCAGATGGGTCCCACAAGGAAACCACCGATAAGCCCTATCGAAAGTGTATTGATGAGTCGTAAACTTGAAATCTTTGATAGCCGGAGTTCCAACAGCGGTAATGTCCAAATGGCGAAAATCGAGCGTGGTTTTGTCCGGCTTTCCATACTTACGCACGGGCGCCCGGTGGCTGATAGGTTTGGTTTCCTCGTCAGAAAGCTGTGGGTGCATGTGCAAGCTCACATGTTGGGTAGCGAGAGTCGGGTAGCGAGAGTCGGGCCCCAAGGTTGCATTATCCGTTGACGAAACGCAAAGGTGAGTTTGTCCAGGCTCAGACAATCTCAGATTTATCCTGCGTCCCAGTTTCATATGCGAAGCTCTCAACCTCTGCCGCACGGGCAACCAGAAGCGACAGACTAATTTCCATTGTAGGCAATAATAGGTATATGGAAGCCCGGACGGTCGTGCTGATTACGGATCGTGATATTCGCTCTCCGACATTCGGCACGATGGATTAGGAAGCTGGATCACTTGTGTTGGTGACGACCCTCGGTCACCAGTTCGGCCGACAGCCATACATACTATGTACCGAGTTTTATGTACCATACATGAGGACAAAATACAAAAAGTTCTGCCAGGCCATAGAGTAGATTTACTGCAAGAGATGACTGTAATTACTGTAGTTACATTTCGCAGGATTTACTGTAGTTTGGTTTACTGCATTATTTTGCAATATCTGTGCCCTATCTTGCAAGTCATGCCAAATGTCGGAGGGTGAATATCACGATCCGTAATCAGCACGATCCGGGCTTCTATAGTACCCGGTGGTTACCGATGGTTGCTGGTTGCGGATAGTTACCGACACATCCAGTGCTACATGGGCACCTCTTCGTCGCCCGTTTGGATGTTTTCTTTTCGGACCTCTCTATTGTACCGCATGACCTTTCGATTTCAACTGTGTTTACGTTTGTTTCAGCCACCACCCGATATGTTGTGTATCGTTCTTTCCACTGTGGTGCTTCTCTGTCGACTTACTCGCGTTCTATCGAGCGCTCCTTAAGAGGTCATGTGATGCTATCGATGCACTGGCAGAATCGGGCAGAATCGTCATAGCAAGGGGGCCACGGCGAGCGGAGAAGCTGACAAGGGGTTGCCGGTCGGTGTCGGTGTTTGGACAAAAGAGGTAGGGGTACACTTACTACGGAAAATGTCTACAAGTTTGTACACTCTGCGCTTAACCCTAACCCTATCCGGTCACATGACCGACAAAATTGGTCTCATTGGTCGCGTCTGCCGTTTTGCCGAGTCGGAGCTTTAAAATGGGTCGATTGGTCGATTGGTCCACCCCTTGCTGTGACGATTCTACCCTTGCCTCAGCGTTACATAGGCACTACATTAGACGAGGATTTCGTACAGTTAATAAGAATGTGGGTTGTCTGCTACTCCTTGCATGATGATATAACCACATCACAGGGTGAGGCAGTCTAGGAACACTTCCGGCGCAGTCTAGGATTTGCCGTTCGATGGTACGATATACTGCAGGTTGAAGTTGAGCGGTCTCCAAATTTGTCGTGAATGCACTAAGAATTCAAGAGAAGCGCCTCCGACCATACCAACGTCAATCCCTCGCAAACGCCTATTCAGCAATCGCAGTCCATGATTCTTCTTCCATGACGCCCCCCCAAGGTGTTCCTCTAGCCCTCGCATCCACCTCCAACGTTTTCACTTCCCCCTCCAAGCGATCACTCACCCCTGGGAGCTGTGCATCAATTCTCATCCAATGATGTCCAGCGTGCTTCGGAGGAACTGTATTTGGTAGGTCTGTTACTGATGGTGGGGATATCCATGTTGCCACAGATAGAAACCTCCATCATCGTCATCGCCGCTCTGCTGGCGATAGTCCTTCCTCTATGACCCAGCATACTCCCTTTCCAAGCATCAAGTCAATGCGATGGGCGCTCATATTGGGAAACAAAGGAAGAAGCCGTGCAAAACCTGCAAGCCACTTGTGCCTGATGAGGCAATCGACTCTTGCGAAGCCTCTTACGAAGTTGCAGATGGGAAGAAGCAGAAGGCCTCTATGGACAACTTTGACGACATCAGTCTCATGGCGCTCATCTGTCACCATGACATTCCGTTGCTTTTCGCCAACATTGACTCTACAACAGAAGTACGTCTCGGCACTCCTCAGTCATCTCTTCTCGCTGTTACCACCTCAGGCCACGGTGGTAACCTTGTACGATGTCGGTTGTGTCACTGAACGATCTCTCTCATTGGTGGGTCTTTCTGTTGCCATTCTAGTTTCATGTTTATGTTCTCAGTATGCCATCTTTCCCAAACACATCACGGCGTCCGTTTCACCACGACTGCGATGCACGCGTATGGGCACAAGTGGGCGTCTCAACTCATGTATATTCTACACATGGTCGTTGGTCTAGGCCTCCCAGACAGTGAAGGCACCGAACGCCTTTGGTCGTGTTCTAATCAAATTGATTTGATTGGAATAGAACGCTCTTCCTCGGTAGGACCGTCGTTCTCCTCACGTAATATTTACTTACACAACTTAACTGGCTACAACGAATCCGGTTGATTGATCGTCAAGCCATGGCGATTGGAACAGAGATACGACTCGATCTTGGGGATTGGATCAAGTGCAGGCTTCGGCATGGAGGCCAAGGGCCAGGAAAAGCAGCACAGGATCAGATCGAGGACTGCGGAATCTCTGAAGGTGTTGGGAGTTCGGTGGACTTCTCAGAAGGAGTCACAACTGTCAGTTTGAGCTCGTGCGTTGCCCACTATTAGTTTACCTGACATCTCCAGGCTGACCGTAATCACGATAGTGTACTGTATCTGAGCCCACATGTGTTGTTCACACCACTACGTTCGATATGGTCCTAATCTCCATCCACGTCCAGCAAAAATGCACCCACGCGGGGGATTTCTTTGCTATTTCGCCGTAACCCTCGACTAAGCTAAGTGTGAATCTAAAACGTGAAACTACAGTACATATGCTCATAATGCATAAAAAATCTCATAATGCATAGTACGTTTTTGTCATCGAACATTAGGCTTTGGTAATAATCTCATAATGCATACTACTATGCATTATGAACATATTTATCAAAATACTGTTCAAAAGGCTATTTTCGTGAAGTTTAACCCACTTGGCCGTGTACTTCATGCTTCAAGTGTTAGTCTACCAAGAGAGGCCAAACTTGAAAGTTCTCAAGACTCAGAGTCTACCTCGAGACGAATTCAGTTTTGTTCATTATTTCGAGTTTGGTATATATATTCATATCAGTGCCAAACGCGACTAACCCCCGTTACAGGGGTTAGTCAACACACAACCGCCCATTGTGTGTTCCAAGGCTGTGGCTCTCCTGCTACTGAACGAAGCAAATCACGAACACGACTGCGGAATCACTCTCCATCCATCATCATGCTATTTATTCTTCTCCCATCTTATTGTATCATGATATCTTATCATGATCGAGTGCTTGGATCTGATAGCGTGTGTCGATCGATCAACATCTTGTGGTACGGTGTGATGAGTCCTCGATATTGCTACCCACGAACGCCCACAGTTCTGTGACTGTCACGACGGACCTGGCGTGCAAGGAATGGTCACGTCAAGTGTCTCAGGCTCGGAATGGCATCAATACGGTCGATGGGCAACGACGGGTCGTCGACCGTGGCACTGGACGAGAGGAAGCGAACAGGACCAGCGCTTGCATAGTGTAGCGACAAGAGCCGACAAGAAACGCAGTCGAAGCCTCGGGGCGCATCAAAAACTGATTGCACGGTACGTGAGTCGGAAACTATAGGGGTCACCAATGACATCAACAACTTGAACCCTATCGCGAAGGAACAAGTACGTACACCTTTGCCTTTTAATCGCCCGATTCACACGGAAAGAGTGTTCGGATGCTTTGGTCAGGGGAAGGGGATTGGACTCTGGCACCACAGCCCCCGCCACTGCCCTTTTTTTTTTTTCGACACCCACATGGCTCGGGCGATTGATCGGACTTGCAGAGGTTTCGACATGGTGTTTTCAATTGGGCGTAACGCAACGGTTGGCAGGGACTGAGGTAAGTGGCTTGGACCCTTTGATGTAGGAGGTCCCAATATGATAGTTATGGCGTCCTCTTCGCATCCCAGCATAGACCCATCACCTCTGACCCTTGCCGATTGTCATCCGCCGAGGACCCTAGGCCGATGAGCGCACCTACCAAGCGGATGCGAAGCCAGATATTCAATGCAGATAGCTTCCTTATGTGTCCCGTCGGAGACTACTACATCGTCCTGGCACCGGCTTGCGCGACGTGTCTCCACACTCTGAAACACAACATACACACACACAGCACGCGCTTCTGATCCCGGAGTCGCAGAAGTGAGGGTCCGGCGAGCCCGGAGGTCCGCGCCTTACGGGCGAGGACGAGAGCGATGTCTTCCCAAGAAAAACAGAGAGAAAAGGAAAACCTAGCGAACCAGTCCAGCTCCGCCGTGGCTTCCTTCTCTGCAACTTGGACCGATAGAGCAAAGCAGCCTCGTTGCGCAGTCGTTTTGATAGGTGACTAGGTATGTGGTGACGACCTAATAAAATGAAACGTTTCAAATGTCCCTTCCCAGAGTATATGGATGTATGTTCAGGGTACCACAGGTTCGTAATGCTCAAATCACGGCGTGTGCCATCCGCGTTAGCGTCATGGGGTCAACGGCGACCCTACTTACCCGTCAACACCCCTGGCTTGTCCACCCCAACTCATCTACACAATGGCAATCTCGATCGTAATCCTTCGGAGATGATAAATGTGAGCGAGCCCCCAGTGGTTGCTTCTCAAATTACAAATACCTAGTGTCGACATGATCATGAAGAACCACCGCTGGGAATCACCAAACCGGAGCCGATTTGGATGAAACTTTGACTGCGGACCCGGATGCGGAAGGACACGGAGAACGTGACCTGTGAATTTGTTGCTGTTCCCTCCGATTTCTCGCACGGCACCGCTGGACGCGAACGAAATATCGAACCACGGCGGCCGAGCGTATACCCTACATTCTCCGATACTTAGAGTACTCGTTAAGCTTGGAGACAGGATGACTTGTTGTCAAAACGCTATGGCGGACTTGTTCGCAGACCATGCACATTTTTGGCTGTTGTTTGCATGATGCAGGTACGTGCATGCGGTGAATAACGTTGGCGCAATCAAGAAACTGACATGTTGCTATGGGACAGCAGAGACGAGGGGCTATCCAAGTAGATTCCACGGTAAATCCACGCTGAAACTTGATCCCAATGCAGTGACCAGAAGCGGGGGTATAAGAAACGTCAGAGTTACAACATCAGGGATTGGTGCAATAGACGGTTGATACGCAAGGACCATTAACAGAGCCCCAGAAGAGCGCATTTAGAAGGAGAGAGCCTTGTCAGTGAACGACCTCGTTGGATGCGTAACCTTGTCAGGGCCGATGTTGACACACTGGAGTCTGGTGGCCGTCGTAAGCGGTTGACCGACCATGTGGAAAGGACGAGTTGGTGTTCCAAAGATGTGTCGGAAAGCATTGGTACGTGAAGACAACGTGGGGAACACGTCCCACTCGGTGGCAGTTTAAAGCGCATTTTCTAAAAAAGGAAAAGTTCTTTGATGCGATACTTAACCTTGGGCAGTCACTGGCCCAGAACGTTATGATCACATCCATTTACTAATTACTTTTAGAACGGGATGGAGGTTCCGATCGACTCGTGGCCAAGTTGCGCTGGACAATGCGTCGGGTATGTGTAACGCGCATTCATGGCCGACAGGGACGCGCCTTGGTGCGAAATGAGCTGCTACGCAGTATCTGTTGACGTCTTCGTGGAGCAGTAGACACATCAAAGGAGCTCCAAGGCGACAAAAATGAAACAGGTCCTCGGACCGCTCGCTGAAAAAGGTTTGTCAGCGGTAGAGTTACCTGAATGGCTGACGATGTCACAGGCCTTTTTTAGAGCAAGATTGGAATATTTTGAGTTAGGTTGGGTCAGTGTTTCTTTCCTGTTACCGAGGTCGGTTGGTCTCGGGACGCCGGGGCGGACGGTGGGACGTCAACTGTGCAACGATGCGAGGATCGAATTGAGTCGGGCCGAGGTACACGAGTTGTGATTCGGGTACAAAGTTGAAAGGAGGGAGGGGCGCGAATGCAGGATCGAGGCGAGTTGCGTAATCGAAACTTGGCGTACGAACGAGTGCGAAAAGCGCAATAGAGGATGGGACGGTGGGAAGCAACAAGGGCGGAACGTTCGAGGAGTCCGATAGTAGCGATCGCTGGTGAGGTGCTGGTGGTGAGAACTGCGGGGCAAGGACGGCCGAAATAAGATGGAGCTGAGAAAGGGCACGCAAAGGATGGGTGGAATAATAACAAAGACCTCGTTCTGCCCACCACCGCCTCTGACTTCGCCCTCGCCTGCCCCTCCCGCTCCTAAAGTCACCCGCGGGAGCAGTCCGCGGCCAATTGAACATTGCGCGTTACGGAGTTTATTACGTGTGAGGTAAGCGGGTTCGCCATTCAGTGGGGTCTGGTCGCTGCAGGCCTGCAGAGGGGCATACTTAAACAAGTCGAGCAAATGTCTCAACTCACATTAAGCTATGACCTTCGATCCGTATGCTGACCACCTCCGTCTCCCAGACCCAAGGCCTCTCCTCCCTCCTTCCTCCGCCTCCACCACGCCCTCTGTCAAGTCTGAGGCCTCCTCGTCCCCCTCTCCACTCCGCACCTTTTCCTTTTCCTACCCTTTTCCTTCCGCTCCGCCCCGCGGCAATCCCGATCATATCCCCCTCCCCTACCACTCCGTACCGCACGACCGTCCCATCTTCCGCTTCAGCATGACGCACGCCCATTCATCCCATCACCCTGACTCCTGGTCACACAAACGCCCCCAGCCGCACGGCGCAAGCATCCCACTCGACCCCAACGCGCTCCCCTTCCCCGACGACTACGACGACGCAGACGAACTCAGCGACCTCCCCGGCTCAACCTCCGGCCCACTTGCCGGCCAGTCTGAGCGCATCATCCGCCGCAGGAGCAGCAAAGGCACGTTTCATCTCTTAATGGCTATTGACCTTCGCTCTCACCTCCCTCCCTTGTCGCAGCATGCGATCAGTGCAGAAAAAGCAAGTGCAAGTGCGAGCGAACCGCCGACAGCGACGCCTGCAAGAGTTGCGTTATGCTTGGCACACGTGAGCCAATACTCCCTCCCGTTATTTTTCGTGATCCCTGACCGATGTCATTTTGACCCTGTCTCAATATCCATCGGAACCGGCCCTCGTGGACCGGCCCTTGTTTCGCTTGATCCTCCTCCTCGTGCCTCTATTCAATTACTGTGCGCCCATACCGCCACACCCCTTGATATTACTCCACCACGGATCTGGTCACCCCCGTGACCTCCTTACCGATCATCATCTCAACGTACGTCTACGTAATTTAAATATATGCATCTTATCGTTGCCTCGATGCATGCGCGTACGTTTCCAAACTCTTGGTTACTTCCGCATTCCCTCCATCATACAATGTCCGGCTTATCATCTATCGTAATGTTCCTTCCCCCTTGTCTCCTTCAATCCTTTGCTCTTCCCTACCCGGCAAACGTGTTCCTGTCGGAACTCCTCTATAACATCTTTGTATGGCCAATTTTCCACATTTGCTCCCACTTTCCGTCGTACGGTTCTGACATCTAAGCATGCACTTTCTTGGGTCCTTCCCGAAAGCGTGGACCTCCCAAGGGGTACATTGACGCGATCGAGGCCCGACTGCACCAAACAGAGGCCCTTCTCGGCATTCTCTTAGCTGTGGAGGCAGAGAGAACTGAGGGTTTAGGCAGCGGCGATGCACTTGGGCAACGTGACCTGGAAACCCCAGAAAAGGAAGAGAGTCTGGAGGGTATCCTGGCGATCCTGAGAAAGGTAAGTGTTGACGACCATCCCATTCCATATTTCGCACATTTGACATGATTCGACTCCTCACACATAGGATACGCTTGCGGGTGAAATTTTAAATCGTGTTGACTCATCGCCGTATGGTGTCAAAGGCCGCAAAGGTGGCAGCGTCAAAGTACGACCTCACGCCAATGCTCAAGAAACTTCGGAAAGTGGCATTGATCTTCATTCGACGCAGTAAGTATTTGGTCAGACACGAGATCAACCCTCAGGAAGTTAATTTTTCGTGATCTGCTCTTCCAGTCCTTCAACTGAGTGGCAAAACCGCGTTGCTACTCTACTTACTTCTTCTCTTCAATCACATTCTCACTTACGACCAGCTTCTACCCCTTCTGCCATCACCGCTTCCAACACAATTTCGCTGAATGATCATCACCCCCCACGTCCTTTGCAAATTCAACAGGCCTCTATCCAGCTCTACCATCCCTCCGATGGGGATCATGTTCGGCGGCAACGCCGGCGCCTTGATGGTGATGAGGAAGACGGTCGTAGTTCCTCTCCCCAAGGAATCACCCTAACGCGCAATAGCAGCACCAGTCCAGTATATTCACCCCATCATTCAAATACCGGTTATACATCTGGCAGTGGATATGCTTCTGGTTATATGGGTGCGAGCACTGATTCCGACAGCGAAGACGATGTTGTGGATGCTGTTGGACAGCTCAGCTTGAACGAGGATGAACAAGTTCGGTATCATGGCAAGGCGAGTGGTTTGTACCTCTTGGATATCAACGCAAAGGCAGAGGCAAGGAACGAGGGCGGGATTTGGTAAGTGGCCGATCATGTCTTTGTTAGTTCATTTGCTGATATCATTGCCCCGTCAGGCGTTTTCCAAAGGCGCGGGTTTGGCCTCCACTTCCGAACGCGCCAACGTTACCCTCCACGGCCATTGGTCCATTCTCTGGCACTCCTTCAAACAAGATATCGACGAATGCTAGCACCAGGCACCTTCCGCTTATGTCTGCCGCACTGGGTGGTGATTTCGCGTCGTCGTTCCCAGATCCAGCGATACAAGAACACTTGCTAGAGCTCTACTTCACCTACGTCCATACTGCATTCCCAATACTCCACAAAGATGCATTTTGGGAAGGTTATCGGAAGTAAGCTCAATGCAGAATGCATTCCGACATTTTTATTAAATATAATTTTAGCATGCAGAATCCGCCAGCGGACACACCTTCGCCCCCGTCTGACCAGACAGGGAACTCACCAGCCCCAATACAGGGCAAGCGACGCCATGTCTCCCCTCTTTTGTTGCTCTCCATGTTTGCCATAGCTGCTCGTTATTCATCCTCGTTCTCTCCCCCTCCCCTTCCTCGTTCTTCTACCCCGACGTCCCCAAATATACCAGAGCCAATTCCGATGTGGACAGCAGGGGATAATTTCCTCCAGCTAGCCAAGAGCCTACTTGACAACACATACGCCTCATCTTTCCCCTCAACTGTACAGTCTTTACTTCTTCTTGGCTACCGGGAAATTGGTATCGGTGCCATGGCGCAAGCATGGGCGTACACGGGGATGGCCGTGCGGATGGCCCAAGATCTGGGTATGCACAGGGTTGCTGACGGATGGGCTCGTGTGGGCATGGGGCGATTATTCGCTGAACGCGAGTTGCAGGAGCGGAGGCGGATATGGTGGGGATGCGTCGCTTTGGATGGCTATGTGAGCACGTACATTGGGCGACCTTTGGCTATTTTCGAGAGCGACTACGATACGCAGCTCCCTCGTGTCGAAGAGGTGCGTCCCGTCTCTTCCAATCGGGATGGCATCTCACAATCCTTTTCGGTAGTCTGACGAGCAGGAGACATGGGCGCCACATCCTTCGTTGCCTCCCGATACGAGGGGACATGGATATCGCTCTGGGGTTGAAACAACGCCGCCCGTTCCCGGCCGCATTCTGTCCTGTTTCACTTCGTCGGCAACGCTATGTAAGTCCGCCGTATGAATCTATGATATACTTTATCTTGATATATGATGTACAGCCACGATCCTATCCAAGATCGTCCAGTCGATCTATTCCATTCGCACTACATCCTCGCGGCATGCGGATTCCGTTCACATCGAAGGGTTGCTAGACAAGTGGTATCTCGACCTCCCGGAGCATTTGCGTTTCGAGTTGCGGTATGACTCGATGGGCAACTTGAGTACGACGGGTAGCAGAAGGATACCACCACCGCACATATTGACGCTACACATGCAATATTGGTGCACAACGTTGCTATTGCATCGGCCTTTGTGAGTGTTTTGTCGTGCTGATCGTCGGTTTGAAGACTCACTGTGCGTGCTCTAGCATTCGGCAAATGTACTTGATAAACAAGCAGTGGGTACCGTTTGGACTTTTCAAAAGGGGTATACGTCTGAACTTTACTTTAGTAAATCGGAAAATGGGGAAGACGCAGATGTGCGTGCTGCGAGCAAGAAAAATTATGAGCTTTGTGTTGGCGCGGCAAACCACATTGCATCGATAGGTTGGTCGTTGGCCGTATGCAAAAGGTTGCGGTGATGTTGATTGGGACTCGACAGTGACGTTTTACCGCGAAAAATACTGCCTTCAACGTGCACCTGTCTTTCTCTGTTTCTACGTGTTCACCGCTGGTATTACACATGTCACCAGTCGTAAGTATAACTTGCATATGCCTGAGCCAAAACCTCACGTGACTTTTGCAAGTGTCTGTCCACCCAAATGATCCGCAATCACGGATGGGGCTAACCAAATGTATGGATGCCCTGCAAGATATGGAGGCTGTCTGGCCCTCAGCCGCCCGCGCGAATGAGCTCTTGCGTGGGTGTGATCCATTGAACCAGGACGCATCCAAACGCGACCGTCGCGGACAGCTCGTCACACGTCAGAGTGGTCCAGAACGACAAAAACGCGCCGCAGAGCATGCCGCTGACTCGGAAGATGCGTACGAGCGCTCACAGATGCATGCGCCCTCCTCCAGCAGGGCTTCCCTCGCCCCGTCACAGCCGTACGCCCAGCCCTGGCGCTCGACGCAGTTCACCCCGATATCGCAGGAAACAAGACCTGGGCAACCGGGTGAATTTTCCTCGACGTCGTTATCGACGACTCAGTCCTCGTCGTACTATCCGTGGCCCTCGGACGGGGGCTCGTACGTGCCGTTCCTGGGAACGTTGTCCACGTCCGTCTTGCCACAAACGTACAGCACGGGTTTGATCGACGAGCGACGACTGCCCCACACCTTGACGTCATTTCAACACGGACATCCGCGGCTGAATGAACATTCTGCGGGTGGTGGTCAGGGTGGGTACGGATCGACGACCGAAGGACGGTATCCTCAGTTTTGGAGCGATTATACGTCGTTTCCGCAGATGGGGATGGCGTATGGGCAGTCGTCGGGTACGCCGGTGCAGGGACAGGATGGGATATATGTGAATGAGCAGTATGGGAGTATTTATGGTGCGTGACGAGATTGCGATCGGTGATGGTGACATGACTGACATGGATGATGTCGACAGATAATCCACCGCCGCCACCTCCGTAGTGTCTCGTTAGGCAGACTGAAACGTCGAAGGGAGTCTATGTCGAGCGTTCTTTTGGACATGTGTCTTCCCTCCCATGTCCCCATGATCTCTTGCAGTGTTGCGGCGTTTGCACATGCCACGTTCTTCGCCTCGCTCCTGTCGCTATGTATCGTGATGTGACTCTTATCACGATAATTTCTCTCTCACCCTGGTTGTCCTGGCTGTCTGGTTGTCCTGGTTGTCTGTGTTTTTGTCGCTTTCTCTCGTCTTTGACTGTATTATACAGTATCTCTCCCCGTAATCTCGATCGTAGTACGTGTTTTTTTCAGGGGGCTTGATGGACATTTTTGTACAGTCACTAGAGGATCATGATTGATGGCCTTGTAGATCATCCGAGATATTTCG
Source organism: Rubroboletus satanas (assembly GCA_038090635.1). NCBI lineage: Eukaryota > Fungi > Basidiomycota > Agaricomycetes > Boletales > Boletaceae > Rubroboletus > Rubroboletus satanas. Next base: position 17,019 of record JBBPNB010000211.1, read on the forward strand.
TTACACTGCCGACTGATAGAATAGACCCCATAATTTAGAAGGAAGGTTTCTTTGCAGGTGGGATGTCAGAGTCGGACTGAGCCTTGAGGTGGAGGGTGTGAATTGGAGCCTCCAGTCCAAGGTCAGGAGATCGAAACCGGTGGCGATTGCGGTGGAAGAACACAAGCCTCGAGGCAAGGATGGCCTCGAGGGCGACACCTGGCTCTTTAACAAGAGTTATGAAATCCCAAGAGTCAGCAGTGAGAGTTCGATGACACACACGTCGACTATGGGTTCACCGATGAAAGGCACTACGAGCAGTCCTGGCACCGTCCTACGGGATCTGTTGTCGTCTGTGGCGCAGCAGGTCGAGTCCCATCTTCATCCATCACTGCCGTCGCCTGGGAGCCGACACGGAATCGGAGCCGTACAAGTTGGACGACGACCGAGTCGGATTCGGAATTGGATCGTTCACGGCGACAAGGACAAAGACAAGGACGAGGACGGGGACGGGGATCATCGACATCGATCAGACGGCGGTGATAATTCGCTGCATTTTACGGACACGTCAGACGACGAGTTTGCCTTTGCTGACGATATCATCATCGGAGAAGGAGGAGAAGGAGGAGACAAGGCTAGTTGGAAGAACCTCTCACGCAGTGGAAAGAAGAAGAAGAAGAAGAAGAAGGAACGTTACAGCGACGCCGAGGCTCACGATTCCAACCCCAACCCAAACCCCGCTGGCAGCTCCAACCAAATCCAAATCCAAACCCAAATTCAGACCCACTCCAGCTCCAACAAGTTTCAAACTCAAACCCGTACCCAAAACGCGAGTATAAACATCTCCAAGGCGACAAACGCCGACGAGGCAGAAAAGATGCACATGCTACCCGACGAGATTAGGGAAGAAGAGACGGTCGACATGTTGATTGGACTCATGGGCGACGGGTTCGAGCGCGAGGTGGCACGACGGATATTGAGAAAGTATGACGGGAATGTGGATAAGGCGGCTGGGGCACTTATAGAGGGTGAACGTGGGGAGGAGTTGGTTGGTTCTGGGCCTGCCACTGGTGCCACGCCGGGTCAGGGCCAGGGCCAGGGGTGGTCGACGGTAGGTGGTACGGGAGGCAGTGAGTCGAATTGGTCGATGGGTACAGGGGCGGGGGCGGGGGCTGGGTCGGGGTCGGGGTCGGGGTCGACGCAGATGCAGATGCAGACACAGACGCCATCTCAAGCGCGGTTGGACGTGGCACCCTCAGCGCTCGCTGGACGCCCAAACACGCCCGTCATCGATTTGACACTCGACGACGACCCGGATCTACAGCGCGCGATGCAAGAGTCGATGAATACGCTGCATTCAGATTCGCAGTCACAGATGCAGGCGTACGCGCCGTCCCAGGGCCAGAGTCAAAACCCAAACCAAATGCAAGTGCAGTCGCAGCCAGAGGGGCCCGTGTTTGGGCCGAGCGAGCGCCCACCGGATCCCAACTGGGCGATCGTCCCGTCTCATGTGAGTTGTTTCCCTTTCAACATTGACCGTATTGTTTCTGTCGAGGACTTTTGTTTTTACTTTTGGTATGGGGTCGCTGACGATTTGGATCGCGCGTGTAGCAAAATGAGAGTAACGATGCGAGTTTCTTGCAGAACCTGAATCGTGCTATTGAGGCGAGCTTGGAGACCATGGGCGACTCGGATGCGCTCGAGCCGTTCCCTGTCGAGCAGCAGCTACGGAGAGATGGATGGTCAGTGTTACTCTGCGCTTGTGGATTTTACTCAACATACACCAGCCCTGTCGTGCTACGCCCTTCGATGCATACGATGGTATACGCTGCGAGCATCCTCCAGGGGTTCTTCTACGTACCTCAAGTGAGAGAGCGCATGGCTTGCTGGCGTCCCCCGGTTCCGATAAACGAGGATGAAGCAGCCTTGCCAATGAATGGCTCAGGTACGCACGCAAGTCACACGAGCGATAACTTGAAACATTGACTCAGACGACGCTGTCCAGACTTTACATTGTGGGCTCTCAGCGAGATATTCACGCACATGGATCTCGCCCGGCTCTGTGATCTCAACGTGGATAAGCGGCTCCCTGCGTTCAATATCGAGTCTTGGGAGCGACCTAGTCAACCTCCAGGCGAGCTTTCGCGAAGTGCGTGCCCTGCGCCATCGTTAGGCGGACAATGGCTGATGGAGACGTCCAGAGTTCTTCGCTAGGCTATCAGCTACCCTCGAGAAAGCCTTCATAGATCAGTTCGCTCGCAGCGGACAGCCTCTTCCAAAGTGATCCCTTGCCTCTTTGTGCGCCAATCGGGTTCTGAAATTCGCTCTTTTAGACCGCGGCTGCTGCACTTTCAGTATGGTGGTGGTGTTAGCGAACCCGGAGAACTCCTTCAAGAAACATCCATTGTCCCGATCGACGTCAACGGTGGGGAGTCAAACGATCTCATCGGACGGCTTTCTGCACAGCTATCGAGACCTCAGTCTGAGCCCGGCAAGCAAAGCGTTATATTCGAACCATCGGAAGTCGTCGCTTTCGAGCTCGTTCGTTCATCTTCGACCTCAAGTACCACTGCCAGTGGAGGCGGGTTGGACAGAAAACCATTCACGTACCCAAAGTCGATATATCTCGACCAGTTCCTGAGAGAGAACGTCGAACTTGCGCAGGCGAAACGTGCACAACGACAGGAAATGTTCGAAGAGGTGCAGCGGCTCGTGTTGCACAAGAAAGCGTTGGGACAATTTGATGTAAGTCGTCGCCTACGATGAGGTCTACGTATTCTGATCGTGCGGTTGTCATGTGGTGGTAGGGTAAGGACACGTTGAAGGGCCTGCGGTCTACCATCTTCTACTTTGAGAGCGTGGCCAATGCCGAAGATGATCCGGAGCGTGACGCTTCAATCCAGGCAACGACACGGAAACTGAAAGATATTCTAAGTGCCATTGAAGAGGGGATCAAGTGTTCGTGCTTTTTTTTTACTTTCAACACTCCTGGATCGGTGTTAACGATGTTGTCCACAGCTACCAACGAGAATATAGACGCACTACGCATTCAGGCGGAGACGTTACTCGACTGTGAGGAGTTGCAACAATATAGGGCATGTTCGAATTCGTGGTCTTTTGCAACATGATGCGCTAACCGTGTCTATGCTTCAGTATGATCTGCGGGTGGTGTTCGTGCACGACGGTTTGTATGGGAGGAAACACCTATATTCTTACGTCCACGACAAGTCTTGCTGGTGGAAGATTGCAGACTCGTTGATCAGAAAGGTGGTCGAAGCTCTCCGAATCGTTGATGCAAACGATTGACTGGGACTTTTTTTTTCAGGTACCTGAGGAGGTCGTCCTCAACGACCAAGCAGGCCTTCATCTCGGAGCTGGACCGTACCTGTTGTTGTACTCACGAGCGATACCGGAGAGCGATGGTCCAGCGCTGGTGCTACCCTGGATGGATGAAATCAAGGTACCGACTCTTTTCCGCCGAGTTTGGTGTTTCGTTTGGTTGATGATAGCCTCGCCCATCACCAGGACGACGTCAGAGCGGCCAATAGAGAGTTTTTATCGCAGCTCCCGCCAGAGCTGGTTGGAGATATTGCGATCGACGAGGAAGACGTTTCGTTCCCGAGGTCAGATCCTATTGTGGTAAAGAAGGGTGGTGTGGGGGACGGGATGGACGTGTCGTGATGCATGCGTACCAGTGTGACGGATTGTGTGCTATAGCGACCTTCCTAGATGTTTTATTTTCTATTTTTTTTTGTGGGAGTGTTCATGTAACACTCTGACTCTGGCATTCTAAACTCACCTTCTGCTCCCCAGTTTTTACTCTGAAGTGAAGGGAAAGCGCTTATTGTGTCACACGACCTTAGACTCGACCACCAAAGTAGGAACTGGCCAATCACTTTGCCACACTCAGTGACCATCTCTGCCACGCTGATGTTGGTCACGAGCCCTCCGCGTCTACTTCTATTTGTTTGCATTGCTGTAACTGGACCGTGCAGGTTTCGAGAAAATTGCCTCCGACTCTCCCTCCGGGATAACTTGACCAGCCCGCGAAGCCTGGGCACCCTTCACCTTCAACAAGAAAGAGCAGCTTCAGGTAAAAAAGGCATTACGTCTTCTTGGGTTCTTTTCTTAACATGTAGTTTATCGCAGAAAGCAGCCAACATCCTCGCGAATGCTATTGGATGAACCGAAATGGAAGATTGCAGATCATTCCAGTGCACCAGCGCCTACTTTGCAGACCTCGCACAGCAAGGTCACACGTAGTCTTTTGTCTCTTCACCCCCCACCGTCGCAGTCATGGATGGCATATCCAGCGCTGCAGCCGTCATAGGACTGGTCCGAGCCGCAACGCAAGTTACCACCGCCCTCGGTCGATACGTGTCTCGTGTCAAGGAAGCAGAATCCTCTCGTGCTAAGCTCCTCGATCAAATCAGGTTGATATCTGCTGCAGAGACAGCCATTGCAAGCATTGTACAGCATTCGCCCCGCTCTGCACATACACTGGAGCTGCAGGCCTTGATAGATGATTGGTTTAAAGACAATGGTACTCCAACGATGTGCAAGCGAGAGCTAGAGGAGTTGTCACGTTGGCTTGAAAGCGGAACCGAAAACAACAAGCACAGGAAGTGGGCAAAGAAGATCGGTTGGCCGATCAAAGAGGACAAGATACAGGCAGCTATACGAGCATTCGAAGGATACATGCCTTATTTCCGCGACGTATTATCGATCAAGACGTTGTGAGTGTTCAGGTACTCATGGGTGTGACAGCTCTGATGGTGTGACAGGTGATCTCGTCGAAAGTATGGCTACGAGGTTCAAGGATACTGAGCTTGCTGCTGCGAAATGTGACTACTTGCATCATTGTTATCAAAAGCATCGCTGAAGACAGGATGAAACTCATGCTTCGCGTAGCCGAGTTATTATTCTGGTTGGATGGGTTCGATTGTACAAACAAACACGATTCCACTCTCCGCCAGCGACAGCAGACGACGGGTGACTAGTTATTCAAGGAAGAATTGTATAGTGATTGGCGCAAGGGTTCGACAAAGTTCATTTGACTGCATGGGAAGGGTGTGTAGTACTCTACCATTGGGAAAATGCGACGTCTCACTGCTTGCACAGCGGGCGCTGGGAAATCTGTTTTAGCGTATGCGGCCGCATGTGTTCGCATACCACTCACTCATGTCTTGTAGATCTGCGGTTATTGATGACCTTTCGAACGGACTGGCAGACAACGAAGCACTGGCCTATTTCTACTGCGATTTTCGAAACATGCGCTCTACGAGTGCCATGGAAGTTCTACGCTCAGTGACTAAACAGCTGCTATGGATCTCGAACAGAGATTGGTTATCTTCATTCTCTGATCTAAGCTCACGCAAAGCACGAGGTGCTGGGCCGCCTACCGATTTGGGCACGCTATTAGACCTTCTAAAACGTGCTGCAGAGCTACACGAGAGGCCAATCGTCGCGGTCGATGCAATGGACGAGTGCGAGGACCTGCCAAATTTGCTCAATCAGCTGGTGAAACTGGCGCATGGACATTGCCATTTGTTCGTGACGAGCCGAACAATCCATACTGTCGAAGTCGCTTTTACAGGTTTACCTTCCATCATGCTGGACGATCGGGTCTATGAAATGCGGAATGACATGCACTTCCATATCAAGACAGAGCTTGAATCACGATTTCGGCTCAAAACCCTCAAGCAGGACTCCAAGGATGAAATAGAAGGTGTGTTGATGAATAAGGCTGACGGCATGTATGTTCTGCCATCTCTAGATTTTCTGGTCACCCTCAACTGACCTTCGAATCTCTGTAGGTTCCGGTGGGTGCAGTGCCAGTTGGACCGACTCGGTGACTGCTACTCCATCGGGGATGTTCGCGAGGTGCTAGACACGCTCCCTGCTACACTCTACGAGACTTACGACCGGATGTTACGCGCGATCGACAAGAAGCCGTTTGGGCCCCGTAGAGCCCGCAGAGCGCTCACATGGCTTGTTACAGCGTTGAAGCCTCTGACACTCTCGCAACTTACGCAGGCGATATCGATTAACTGCGACAAGCCAGAACGGGATTCTGTCAACGCGCCGATGCACGAGACTGTCATACTGGATATCCTTGGCAGCCTTGTCACTGTTGACTACGGTGAAATCACACTGTCGCACTACAGTGTCAAGGTATGTCCTACAGCAGTGGAAAAATTTCGCGGTAACGTTTTTTGGTAGGAGTACTTGACTTCGGATACCATCACGCAGAGCAGCTACTTCGTTCATCGACCGAGCGCATCACTAGAGCTTGCTACAGTTTCGATTTTCTCCTTCATACTCCTCAGTGATGAATCCGAGACCACTGTGAAAGATAGGAAGAATTCTCTGTATTTGTATGCGGATCATTATGGTCTTCAACACCTTGCGGACTGCCCTCATGGCCACAACGAGTCTCTTGTGAAACATCTATTGACCCTCCAAGCCCACATTTTCATGCATCGTCACATCTATGAACGTCGTTGGTGGTTTACCGGATGGATACCGTACATGCAGGAGCCAGCACTCTATATCATCATTCGCTTCGGGCACCCAGCTTTATTACGTCACTATCTCGATTGCTGTTCGAGCCACGAAGGATGACAATCCTCTCATTTTTGCTGCACTATATGGCGATATCCCTCGTGTCAAGCTTCTCCTTGGCAGGGGGTTTGATAGCAATCTTGAGGGTCCCTCCTACGCCAATTGGCACATGTACAAGATGACCCCTCTGATGGCGGCCGCGCGAAATTGCACGCCCGAAGACCAGGAAGGCCTTGTCAAGCTTTTGTTGAATCATGGGTGTGTCGTTTCGAGGGATGCCATTCATTCCATTCATTCAGGCAACATTGGTGCTCCTTGTAAACCTGCTGTTGTCCGGATCCTTCTTGAACATGGTGCAGATCCCCAGTGGTTGGGCGCTGAAAGGAGGTCATGCTTGCATCTAGCTCTAGCGTTAGGGGGGTCTCCCGACGACCAATTCGAGATTGCTCGGACACTAATTGCCGCTGGATGCGATCCCACGACGCTAGACGACCGTGGTCATTCACCTTTGCAAGTTGCCATCCAGTCGCTTTCAACCGAGTTAGTCAGGCGGCTGCTTCAATGTGGCTTCCAGCTACCCTCGGGGGCAATCCTCTGTGTAGCTTCGTCCATCATTTATGACTATGACGGAAGGTTGTTCCCTATGTTGGAGTTTCTCCTTGCAAATGGCGCCTTCGCTGGCGCACAGGATGTTCGCGGGTGCAATGCGCTTCACCACCTTGTCCGCCAATTTCATTTCCCTGACGGCGAGTCAATGGAGAGTGTAGTCCTGCTGTTAGTTCAGCACGGGTGCGACATCAACTGCCGCAACGATGCGGGAGAAACACCGTTGCACCTAGCTGCCGCTTCTCGCGAGTTCTTGAAGTTATATATCCTGGACCTCTTTCTTGCTCAAGGTGCTGAGCTACCCGTAGATATCGTCAACTATGCAATGCAGGGCTTTCGGCATCGCTTGGTGCCAGGCCAGGAAGATCACACAATCGCTATACTCTCCTTCCTAGTCAAGAAGTTGGGCGCAAGCTGTCAATTGCAGACTATGGGCGGTGACAATGCTTTGCATTTATTACTGAAACCATACATCAGCGACTTCCCTGAACCCAAAAGCATCCCGGACGTTGCTTCGTTGCTCATAGAAAATGGTTGCGATGTGCACGCCCCCGGTTCGTCGGGAGAAACACCACTGCAACTTGCGATCGAGAATGGGTGTTTTTCCTTCGCTCGGAGTATTTTGGCACAGATCACCGAGCCATACGCCATTGATTACACTAAAGCATACCATGGAGATTCAAAGGGGGATGGTATTCTCCATCGTCTTTGTGCCAGGCAGAGTGATCAGCTCGAGGACAAAGTGAAGCTGTTACGAGAGGCAGGATACAATTTTGCGAAGGACATCAACAGGCCGAACAAAAAGGGATTCACTCCACTTTACTTCGCCCTCACTGGCGGCAGAGCCATAGATGATCCTGCGACCATCATATATCTGCTCAACCTCGGGGCCAGCTTCTACCACGTCAATTACCTGCATCTGGAAAGCCTTGAGTGGGCTTCAAACCTGCCATGGTATAGGGATGCCATCGACGCTCATCGACGCTTTCTCTCCCGGTCCAAAACTACCTTTGATCATGTCATTCTGGTCCACCACCTACTCCGAGTAGCTCATCAGGGTAGACTCTCCTCTGGTGTTGCCAGATGCATCGTGGATGTGGCAGAGTATTGGGCTTGCACGAAGGTCACCAGAAATAATATTCGGTACACAACTCTTTGCAGTGCCGAGCGGATCGTGTTGCCTATGGTTCCCCGCAGAAATGCTGGATTCTGGATAACTCGCCGACTCGTTTTTGCCTGCAAACCTGGTGTCTTTATACCCCGTGAGTCCACACTCCTTGTTTCTTCGGGTAATTGACACATTACTGGAAGGTATCCGAGATAGCTTCGCTTTGATTCAGGTGCGCATCAGACGGACATCGGATGTTGTGTTCACTGTTCCGATATATCTCTGGCCGAGGTGTAGAGCCCTTGATCCGCCAAAAGTCAGTTTGGATGTATGGGACGAGTCCACCCCTGCCCTACAGGAGAACGGGAGAGCGAGACTGATGGTCGGCGAGTTGGTCCCCGGAGACACACTGAGTGTGGAATTTATTAGGACCAACAACGACTACTTTACACTCGAATTCCTCCAGATCGAGGTATACTATACGTTGAACCCCCTTACTCGGGCAACCCCCAGAAACCTGCGAATGTAGCTTGGACCACCAGGAATGCTGGCCAGACTGCTTGCCCGTCGTCATCTCGATGTTCGTTATGTACACTTTTTGCAATCACAATTCGAACGGAATGCGCTGATCTGTATGATAAAACTCAGACATTCGTAAAAAGATTGAGCGGGGCTACTACTAGCCCTCCTGTTGAACAACATACAATCCTCTCGAAACTCTTGCAAAAAAGCCCATTCCAAGGAGACTGAATGAGTTGAAGTGATATGATCCTGCGTCAAAACACCTTAGCTGGTACTTGGATGTGAGCGGTAGATCACAGAGGTTTGCCGGGAAGTATGGCTGGTCTTGAGTAACGTTCAAGCTTGATTGATTTTTGGCTACTCTCCCCGATCTGTTTCGGCGCTGAAGACAAACTAGCTGCAATATTGCTGTGTTGAACCGGATCTCTTTTGGGACGACTAAATTTTTCCAGAAAAAAGCTACCCTCCGGGACTGAACTTGACCAGTCTGCGAAAACCGGAGGATCCTCCATCTTCAACCAGTCCAAGCAGCTCCAGGCAGACAATGCATCCATCAATCGTCTCAAGTCTTTTTTCATAACAGATCCCATGGGCAGCCGGAGAAAGCAGCCAGCATCTTCATGATGATTGGGTGAACCGAAATAGAACAGTTCGGATCGATCCTGGTTCCAGTGCCTACCCTGCAGAACTCGCACAGCAAGGCAGAGACTGGCCTTTTGTCTCTTCACTCCTCACTGTCGCAGTCATGGATGGCATATCCGGCGCTGCAGCCGTCATAGGACTGGTCCAGGCCGCGACACGAGTTACCACCGCCCTCGGTCGATACGTATCCTCCGTCAAAGGAGCTGAATCCTCTCGTGCAAAACTCCTCGAGCAGATCAAGTTGATAATTGCCGCAGAGGAAATGATGCAAACGGTGCTACAGAACTCTCCGCGCTCGTTACGTGAACCTCAGCTACAGGCCCTGGTAGACGGTTGATTTAGAGCTGACGCCTTTCCGTCCAAGTGCAAGGAAGACCTGGAAAAGTTGTCTCAGTGGCTCGAGAGACAGATCGAGAACAGGGGACGGAACAAATGGGGAAAGATGGTTGTATGGCCTGTCAAGGAGGATAAGATACGGACAACGATACAGGCCTTTGAAGCATACATGCCCTACTTTCATTCTATTATCTCGATTGAAAGCTTGTAAGTGGTATTGAGATGTGTCCACAAAGCGATCTTTGCTGAGAGGAATTTGATAGGTGTCTCATGCAAAGCACAGTGACAAGGAGCGGGAGGAGTGACGTTAACAACTCCAAATGTGAGCAAAATGTTTGTTATGATCGCGGAGTGGGACTCAGAGCTTAAATCATGTACAGTTAAAATACTGAGATGGCTAGATGGATTTGACTGTACAGACAAACATGAAAACACTCGTGAACAGCGGCAGAAGACGACGGGCGAATGGTTATCCAAGGAACAGCTTTACATCGACTGGCGCCAATGTTTGACGAAGTTCTTCTGGCTCCATGGAAAGGGTAAGTGATTATCTGTTCAGAAGATTGTAACCTATTCATTCATCTATTCACTCTGTCTCTCGTGGATTGGTCTTGAACGTTCACTTAGCTGGAGCGGGGAAGTCTGTTCTCGCGTACGTGATCCTCTACATGGAATCGAGTCTTCCCATTCATGTATGGTTCGCAGGTCTGTGGTGATTGATGACCTTTTAGGCGGACTATCGGACGACGAGACGTGCGTATACTTCTACTGCGACTTTCGAAGCTCTCGTTGCACGAGCGCCGCGGAAGTCCTACGGTCATTGACCAAACAGTTATTGTTCAAGTCCACGAATGATTGGTTATCATCCTTTTCCGACCTGACGGAACGTGAACGGCAAGGTGCTAGGCCGCCAACGAGCTTGGGCACACTATCAGACCTCATGAGGCGGGCTACACAACTATACGTGCGGCCAATCGTAGTGATCGACGCACTCGATGAGTGCGAGGATATGCAAAAACTACTCAGCGAATTGTTGAAGCTATCCCATGGACACTGCCGTTTGTTTGTGACGAGCCGAACGTTGCATACTGTCAAGGAGGCTTTTGCAGGTCTACCCTCGATCTCGTTGGACCAACGGGTCGGTGAAGTACGAAACGACATGCGTTCCCACATCAAGACGGAGCTGGAATCACGATATAGGCTCAAGATTCTCGGACAGATCCTCAAAATTGAAATCGAGAGTGCGCTAATGTGGAGAGCTGATGGGATGTAAGTATTGCCACCATCTGACTCACCGATTATTCTGACTTGTCAATTTTGTGTAGGTTCCGATGGGTGCAATGCCAGTTGGATCGACTGAATGAATGCTGCTCCCTCGGGGACGTTCGCGAGACCCTACATACGCTCCCTGCCACACTTTATGAGACTTACGACCAGATGCTACGTGCGATCGACAAGAAACCGTTTGGGCCCAGTATCGCTCGTAGAGCTCTTACATGGCTTGTCACCGCGTTGGTGCCTCTGAGACTCTCACAGTTCGCAGAGGCGATGTCGATCAGCTCTGATGAGCCGAATTGGGATGCTTCCATTGCGCCGGTGCACGAGAGTGTCATCTTGGAGGTTCTTGGTAGCCTTGTCACTGTCGACCACGATAACAACATCTCGCTTTCGCACTACAGTGTCAAGGTATGTTCCAGCCTGGTAGGGATACCTCAGAATAACGTTTCTTGGTAGGAATACCTGACTTCGGATGCCATCGCGTACAGCACCTACTTCGTTCATCGACCGAGCGCATCACTGGAGCTTGCTACAGTCTCGATTTTCACCCTCCTG
>JBBPNB010000212.1:0-28522 GCA_038090635.1 Rubroboletus satanas
CAAATAGACCTCTTTGTGAAACGTATTTACCATTTCGAGAAGAGACTCGCCCCCTTCCTTTGTGTGGCCCGCAGCATATAGGGCTTCACAAAGACGCTGTCGGATCGTGATGCCGAGATCATCGAACTTCCATCCAGAGATCTGAAAAATACGATCGGCGTTGTACACACGTCGCGAGATAGTCGGTATGAAGCTTACCAACGAGATGGCAAAGAGATGAGGCCCCATGTAGTATCGCATTTGGGCTCGTGCACGCTCGAACAATTGTACCGCACCCTCGTAGTCACTGTTTTCCATATGCAAGTTTCCGAGAAGAAGATGCATATATGCCTAGTGAAAATGTCAGTGTTGATATTTGTCGCACGGCAGCGTGTTATGCACGTGCCTGAACCATACAACATGTTGAGTTGAGGTCTACCATAGCGATGAGGTCGCCAACGCGCGATATCGCATCGTCGTGCTCTCCGGCCATGAACAAGACGACGGCCTGAGTAAATAAGTAGCTGAAGAACAACCAAGTTGCACCGCGCGGGGAATACACACCTTGATCAAAAGGAGAAAATCCACGTGAATTGTATCACAGTGCCTGAACACGAGGTCGAACACCCGGTAACCTTCCTTCTTTTTCCCCTCACCGATGAGTACGACACTCTTTGCGATGTAGCCAATGACAGATTGTTGAATCTTGATGGACTTGTGTAATTCGGGGTGAGCATAAGCGTGTAGGAGGGGACAAGACTGACATTTTCGGCGTCGTCGCTCGCTAGGTCCCAATGTCCCAAGCGGGCTCGTATGAGGGCTCGGCTGGCGAGTGCATTATGACTTGGGTGCGCGGAACTGGTGATCATTTCCGTCAATGATGGTTCTGTGTCTGCGAGTCTGCCCTGCTTCCAGGAATCAAGTGTAGTTTCACTGATGTCAATGAATGGAGTCTGAGAGAGAAGACGATCAGTTCACGTGTCGACCAAGGGCGAGGCAAAGACGGTGGAATTGCAGTAAAACTGTTCCGATATGCAATCCAATCCGAAAATACAAGATACTCACAGTCACATAAAATGGAAGCAAGAGATCCTGGATGTTTTTGAGGGTGGGTTTCCCGACCAGTCCACCGACTGCGATAACCCGGTCATCTGGTGAGAGTGCAACTGAACGTATGTCTTGATCGTGTTGGATGACACCGACGCGGGTGTGTGTCGATGTGTCCCAAAACGTGACGGTACGGTTTGTAGAGTACGCGATGAATGCCCCGGGATTTAGGGTAATGCACGAAAAGATGTCAGTAGAGATTGGCCATTCGTAAATGGTTGACCCAGTGGATGCTTTGACTTGCTTGATTTGACCATCCGATACGATGAAGAACTGATCACCCGACTCCCAGAAGAGACCAGTGTTGTACACCGGGGCTACTTCCACCTTGATGTCCACGAGCAAGTGGCCACCGTTGCTGTCGTAGACTCAAACTGAATGTTTGGTAGCTGTGGCGATTTGATCCCCTTGCGGCGAGTATTTCGCAGCGCTCACCGCATCGTCGTGGTGGAGTGGACCGACCACTCGGCTGCGAGTTCGGATGTCCCAGATAGTGGCTGTGCAGTTGTTCGACGCAACGACGAGTCGAGCCGAATCGGGCGAGAAATCAACTCCCTTGATGACGTAATTGTCCTCCTTGTGCGAGAAGACTTTTTCGTATGTCCTGGCGTCCCACAGTATCAGCTCGCCGTAGAACGTCCCCGCTGCGATCCAACTGCCGTCCTTTGAGACTGCGAGACACCAGACACTCCGCGCTGCCATTGTTGCCATTTGTTTCCCGTCTTCCACTCGCCATACTTGAATCCCCTTCAACCCGCCGCTCATGAGATACTCGCCATTCGCTGAGAATGTCACTGCACGTGTCTCGGTAACGACGTTGTTTTCGAGGGGCGGAGAATATGCTTGTCCAACAATCAGCATCAATGCAGCGCCATCTTGTCAGTACGCACTGATCATTGTCGATGAGGCCATCAGCCACACAATGTAGCAGAGCAATGGAAAGAGTCAAAGAACAAGCTGTGGTCCGTATGCCTTCTTCGCATTCTATTCACATTGTCCTTGCTTAGTAATATAGATCATTGCCCCCACGCTCGTGCCATTTTCGGCGTTCGCGAACACCCAGATGACCTCCCCATTGTTGTCCTGAACTTCGCGGGTTTACTTGGCCATGGACATTGAGCCAAGTTCTACCCCACAGAACCATCTCTTTGAGTCTATGACCATCGCGATGACTGCTTCATCGGCGACATCCCGCTCAAAAGTTGACTCGCGGTGCACCACTACTTTTGCTCGCCCAAATAGTGGCGAGCGTCCCTTCGCCTTATCCGAGGGTAAAATCGAGTAAACCAATGTATCCACTCCCAGTGGTTTCGAAATGACTAGTTCACGAAAAAGGCGAGATTGCATTCATTGCTCTGGCGAGGAACGGTGACTTTGTCGTACACCAAGGATTTTACTGTCAGAACGACCGTTTGTCGCGATCGTTGGCAAAGGTGGCAGCATTACCATCAAAGGTCTACCAGACATCCTTTCTCATTTTTGTAACTATAGTTCTTTAATAACGAGTCCTGCCTCCCCCCAACATTTTCCGTGCCATGGCCATGTTTGAACGCCATCCGATTATCTTGTTTTAATTCCTAGGGTCCATTGCTTCGCATCAACTACGCCGTGCTCGATTTGTGCGAGCGGGGCTATCGAAGGAAAAAATCACACATTCTGAGCCCGAACAAACCTTGGAGCCAAGGTCCGTATGTTCCCCATTCAACCTCACCTAGGCCATGCAAACGATGACCCAGTGAACTGCCCCTTTTGCCGCTCTCGGGATAACGAATCATGATGCCATGAATCATACTCGACGTAGGACCTCTATCGGCTTCTCATGACGCGCAGGTGGATGCCTTGAAGTTGAAGTTCTAGTGATGTGCACGGCCCGGCCCCTATAGTCTGGTGACCAGCCCGCCTAAAATAGGTTGCACAAGTATCATGTTAGTATGGAAAGCGAGACAACCGTGCTCCCAAAAAAGTGATTCTCGGCCCGGCGGCCTTTCTTTTAAAAGATACTTTCTCCAGACGGACTTCGAACACCCTGGGCACTTCAGATTAGCAAATACTTTCTCGTTTCCAACACCCAAGGAAATTTTCCCAAGGCACTTTAGATTATGAAACATCAGCAAACCAACCCTCATCCTGACAGAGCTGTACAGGACTTACAGACTTTTTACAGAGAGGTACCTAGTAATGCAGATCTCCACAGACCTGTATCAATTCCACAGAATTCCACAGATGTCAGGATGAGGGTTGGTTTGCTGATGAATACTTTCTGATGCCCATCGATGAAGGGACTTTGACCATATGAACCAAGCTCCAAGTAGTTACTGAGCAAACGTACATCAGGTAAAAGGAAAAAATACCATAGTACTTGTCATACTGCACAGCCAATGTTGTGCAATGTTGTCACTGATGCCACTGAGGGCCAATATTTCCAATGGTACAGTTGCAGACAGACAAACACGACAATTTCAGTTGTTGAATTTTACACACTTGTCACAACATTCTAAAAGGCTAGAAAGTGTATAATAAGCATATTTAGGACCTAATAGTACAAACTGCACAAGCCAAAATCTAAGAAATCAAGTTTTCAGAAATTTTGACCCCTGAAATTTGGCCATCACCAAAACAAATAGCTAAAAATACTGAAAAATGTGGAATAAGTAGAGATTGTCAAATGCAACATGTTCATATTGTCGGAATATGATGTGTTGGACTGTGAGGAGTGGAAAAAAATGAGCAAGCCTGACATTCAAACCAGGGTATGACTCACCAATGAAGTCAGGATACTGTGTGGGCGCCATTGAAAATGTGCAGTAACATGCAATACAAATGGCCTACAAAACAAAAAGATCATCAGCATCACTGAAACGGATTCATTGTCATCCCCTGTTACGAAACCCCCTTTCTTCACACCATTTTTGCCTTCTCTTTTGCTTGACCAGTGGCACATGACTTCAGAATCATGTAACCCACTGCACATGCTCAAGATCCAGTGACCTCTGGCACATGACCGCACGTGACTCAGATGCGTCTCAACACGTACACGTCGAGCACGCTACCCATCACTGATTAGGAACAGCCAAGTTCCCTGAGCCATCAAGCATGCTTGCTGCTGCAGGGTGCACAGCCAAGTAGATTGCCGATCTCAGTTGAGTCAGCAGCGCTTGTACCTAGCGCTGCCTCCTTTCACAGATTGCCGATGGGATTTCCTGATAGATTCCCTGGACTAAAGAGGCAGTCATCAGATTCAGCGTAGCCAGCTCATATCCGTATTAGGGAACACTGCCTGAGAAGCAGGGCCTATAAATACAGGCTCTGTCTAAACGCCTCTTCTTTAGTTTAGTCCACTTGTATCTACAGCGGGATCTTCGCTCCTTGAAGCTCCTTCTAGATATTAAGGCAACCCATCAGTCTTCTTTTCATTTACTTCGCCAGGCTTAGTGTAAGCCTGCAAGTTAGTCTCTGGTCCCTGTAGTGGTCATCGTTCGCGACATCCAACTCTACAGCGTTGCTCCCACAACATCCCCAAGCACATCTGATGGTGAAGGTCAGTAGTTAAAACAAGCAAGGACATGTTCTCGCACACCAGAGCCAAGAACTGAGACTAATTCTCAACTTGTTGACTCAGACTTGAACTAGGATCTTGATTGGGAATGTCCCACTGTCTTTGATGGCCTCAAGTTCATTGCAAATTGGGACGATTTTGATGATGAGTCAGAGGCCAGCTTGGATGTGACACTTGCAGAGATGGATGATGGTGAATTTTGTGCATGGCTGGTTGATCTTGCAATCAGTGTCAGTGATGATTCTGTGGACGAAGATTGGCTCCCTTCCAGGGAAGCAAGACATGCTGCACAACAAAAATTGTCCCATGGGCAACCTAAAAATTACAAGAAGGGCCCTGATGTTGAGAGCAAGTCAGCATGCACACAATGACACTACAAAAAACTCCTATCCAATCAAATGGTACTCACCAGCCTTGGTTTCACATGCTCTTTGCCATCCTTGACAGCTCCACAGACAGTCCCTATCCAGTCCTCTATTTGTCCTGCAGTCTCACAACCCATGTTTAATAACGAAAAGGATACTATCCCTCCCCTGGTGGCTTCGAATACAGTTGCCAGCCATTTCGACTTGGATATTGTGTGCAACTTGAATAATGACAGTCACAAGACTGATGTACTGGACCACTGTTGCTGTCAGTTGGTCCATAAAGCCCAAGCACCAAGTCTAGCAAGCATCATTGACTATGCCAATGGATTACAGGTGGTAGATGTCAACTTGGAGAACATGGCAGAGGTCTGGGAGGATGAACTTGATGAACGGGAGAGTGTTGGAGTTGAGGTTAGGAGTTGGGAAGAGCTGTGAATACAGATCAAGGATGACCTTGCAAAAGGAGCAAAGACCTTACCACTGTCTCGAATCAATTAGCTCCTGCTTATTCACAACTTTGCCACCCTTTGCCTCAAAGGTCATAGCTGCATTGGGGTTAGTCTTGAAATTGCTTGTCAGTGGCATGAAGGAGAGGAAGTCCATTTCGCATGTAGAGTCAGGGCTCTCACCCAACATTATCAAGTCTTTGAACAGCTTCCTATTGAAGAACGTGGATGTCAGGCAAATGCTCTCAGCCCACTGAAAGATGAACAACTCCAGCTTGCTGCATGCAGGTGGCTAACCACACAGGATGTTGGTCAAATCACATTGCAGCGATTTTGTCATGCACTCAATAGTACCATTCTTCCCTTCTTGAATATCAATCTTTTAAAATCACTCTGTAAATGGACAGCATGACACTGGCTGCTAAAGTTGGGATGGCGATGCACATGGCTGAAAAAGTGTGTCTATATGGATGGACACGAACGAGATGATGTTAAGAAGTATTGCCAGGACATCTTCTTACCTGCAATGGCTGCGTTTGAGTGCCAGATGGTACATTTTAAAGGGCCAGAGCTGCATCACACTGAACCTACACTGATGCCTGGTGAAAAAAAGATCATCGCAAACTTCCATGATGAATGTTGCTTCCACAGTAATGATTTCAAGACACATGCTTAGTGAGCATCAATCAATTTTATTTGAGTCCGTACTCAAATGTTATCATGCTAGTTTATTGCCTAGCCAGCAAATTCTACAGAAAAAGGGAAAGTGCAGGATTATTCATGTCTCAGGATTTATCAATGCAGAAGATGGGCGACTTGCACTCTGAAATGACAGTGGCGACACTATTGAAGAAGCACAGGAAATTATTTATTCTGGTGCAAATGCTGATGCATGGTGGGACACAGAGCAGCTGCTGAAACAGGTTAAGCATGCAATCCATATTTTTGAGACTGCACATCCAGATTGTATTGCATTGTTCATCTTTGATCAGTCATCTGCTCATGCCTCTTTGCCACCAGATGCATTGAGGGCCTTTGAAATGAACAAGTCAAACAGTGGCAAACAATGGAAGCAACATGATACTGTGATTCCAGACACCAATTCTACCATTGAGCTTTGTGAAAAGTCACAACAGACGACATTACCTGATGGCCAGCCTAAAGGTCTTCAACAAGTACTTAAGGAGCAAGGATTCAATGTTCATAAATTACAAGCAAAGTGCAGCCCTGTTTGCCCATGGGAAAATGAGGACTGTTGCATGGCTCACCTCCTGAGTAAGCAAGATGACTTTACCAATCAGTTGTCTATGCTCGAGACTCTTAACAAGGAGACAGGCCATGAGTGTCTCTTTCTCCCAAAGTTCTATTGTGAATTGAATCCTATTGAGATGGTCTGTAATTCATTTTTATTCAATTCTGTTACTGATCTACTTTACAGCACTGGGGCTGGTGCAAGTACTGATATCGTGAAGTTGCAAAAGATACATTTGAGGCAGTGAAACAATGTGCAGTGCAACAATTAAATGCTTGTCCAACTGAGGTCATTTGACAGTTCATCAACTGGTCATGGTGCTTCATGGCTGCATACAGAATGGGGCTTACTGGAAAAGCTGTGGAATGAGCTGTTAAGAAGCAGAAACAACATTGTCAAGTTTCACAGAGGGCAATGATGTCTATTGAAGCAATTCTCAACAATTAGATAGCCACAATTACCATATATGATGTCACTGAAATATCCTCAAATTTTGGCCAATCCAAAACTGTGTGGGAAAAATATGGGAACATGATAAATTGACACATTTTTACCTGCTGAGTCCAGATCTGGCATTGGTTTGTGACAAAAAAATTGCTTGTGGCCTGTATCAAAATTGTCATGTTTGTCTGTCCACAACTGTAGCAATGTTAGCCGTTTGGCTGTGAGGTGAGACCCTGTGTTGAGATTTTCAAGGTCAGTAGAACTAGCTCAAAAGCAGCATGTGACATGCTAAAAATTTTCATCACATCGAGTGCAGGCCAACAAGTCCCTCCCAGGTGAGTACCCTCACCACTCTCCCCACTCAGTGCCAGTGACAACACAGCATACACTGTGTCCTCCTCTTGCTACAGCCTCACCCTTGTCTTACCCCACCCTTGTCTCACCCTGCCCTTGCTCTGGTACTCCATCTGCCCCAATCTCCTTGCCGTCACTCGGTCACCCTTGCCTTGGCCTGAATGATATGGTGTGTGCACCATGTTGCCCTCACCCTCACCTCGCCCTTGCCCTCACCTCCTGCCCTCTCATCCAAATGACATGGTGCACACAATCATGCATGCATTGTGTTGCCCTTGCCTCTTGCCCTTGCCCTCACTCTTGCCCAAACATGGTGTGTGCAATGGTGTGTGCACTGTGTTGCTGCACCTCTTGCCCTCGCACTCTCCCTAATCCCTCCGCCCTCACTCGGTTGTCCTCATCTCACCTTGTCCTTGCCCTCACCCTCACCCAAATGACACAGTACACACATCATGTTGCCCTCACCCTTGCCTTGCCCTTGCCTCTTGCCCTTGCCCTCACTCTTGCCCAAACATGGTGCACACACAATTATATGCACCATGTTGCAGCACCTCTCGCCCTTGTACTTGTGCTAATCCCCCTGCCCTCATTCAGTCACCCTCATCTCACCCTGCCCTTGCCCTTGCCCTTGTCCAAATGACATGGTGTGTGCAATCATGTGTGCACTGTCTATCCCTCATTCTCACCTCGCCCTCGCTTCTTGCCCTCATCCTCCCCTTGCTGCATTCTTGCCCATGACAACACAGTGCATGCATGCATGCACCCTGCTTAGTCACAACATGGCATGTGCAATCATGTGCATGCTGTGTTGTCATGCCTCTCACCCTCACCTGTCCCCTCATTCACCCCCTCAACTCACCCTCACCCTCCCCACTCAGTGATGACACAGCATGTGCTGTGTCCCCTCACCATTGAGGAATGGAGGTCGTGTGTGAGTGGAGGAGGGGTTGTGGGAGGTTGGAGTGAATACAAGGAGCTATGTATGTACAGTAGACAAACATGTAATGTCATATCAAGCAATAATATATATATATATTATATGCATGATATGGTTTGTCACAGTCATGCTATGGTGTGCTACAGTAGTCAAAAGTTGGGTGATGTAGTCACACATCCATTGCTACTGTACCATACATAAATATCATGGCCACTACATAGTGTTATGTATAGGGGGGATGTTGATAGGCACAAATGGGACTACATATCCTACATAGGTTAGTGTAGACTTCTTCATTTTTCTTGATGTATTCAATGTAACAGAATCTATGAAAAAAGGCAGAGATGGTGGTAAACAACTGATATTCACCTATGAAAAAAGGCAGAGATGCCCAAACTATAGTACATTAGCTACAGGTAAAATAGAGAAAGAAAAAGACTCACCTCAGCTGCTGCCAGAGATGGTGGTAAACGACTGAGGTGTGTCTTAGTAAGAAAATAACATATATGTATGTGTTGTGGGTGGAGGTGTACTCATATTATGTCATATGTAATATCAGATAGATAGTCCAAGTAAAGTGGAAGCTGATTCTGAGTGTTCTGAGTTTGGAAGAGTGCAGGAAAGTTCTGGAATGGTTCCAAGACTGTTTCAAGATGACAATCTTGGAACCCTTGGAATAGCATGGGAAATACACATGGAATGCTTTGGAATAGTAGGGTCAGAATGTCAACTTGGAATGGTGATTCTGGGGTCAGAAATGTTGGTACAGGAAAGACTCGGAGTTGGATTATTGTTAAAGACTGTTACTCCTGTTGAATGATAGGAGTACAATACCCATATTAGTACGAGTAGTTCACACACTCCAATGTATTTACATTCAGACTCAGCTAGTCTGAGCTCTAATCAATCTTGCACTCAAACCACTATGTTCTACCAGACTGCTTACTAAGCCACAGGTGAGTATCACCATGTGTGACTCTGTCAGTACATGCACTCCTCAACAGGTTATGAGCCTCACTAGCATTTAATGCATAGTGAGAGGGTTAGCACAAATGAGCACTCTTTTGCGCTCCGATGCCACCTCACCTGTCAGATCTGTTCTGTGCGTTCATGCCAAACGTTGATCAAACATAGGACATGTCTTATGTGCTATATGTGCTAGGCTCCCTTGATGTGCTATACACACCCAGGTGAAAAAGTGTCACCCAGATCCTATGGGGAAACTATGTCACACAAGGCTCTGAAAATGTTCAGGAATGTGCGACCATTTTGCCACCTTTCTCTTTGATTTACTCATTGATCTAAGGATAGTACTGATGTCCTTTCATCCTCACAGAAATTATGTCCTCCATACTCAAAGACCTCCTGAAACTCAATGGCACCAACTGGAAACAGTGGTTAACTGACATGGAGTTCTATTTTCACTCTCAGAGACTTTGGTCCATCTTCAGACGTGCCTGCCCGAAGCCCATCAAGGACACCCATGACAATGTCATCAACAATTGCCAGGCTGCCATTGACACTTGGGAAGACAACAACGACAAGGCACTCAGAATGATTTATCTCAAGTTGGAGCCCAGATTGTTGCCAGGTTCAGCACCAGTGGCTTCGCCTCCAACCTCTGGGAGAAACTCAAGGCCGCCTATTCTGCTCCCACCATTGCCTCCGCTTATATGGAGTTTAAAGCAATGCTCAACATTGTCATTTCTGAGAACACTCATCCCACTTCAGCCTTTGCGAAGCTTAATGCTTCATTCTCCTGCCTTGCTGAGGTAGAATATGCAATCCCTGACAACATCCAATCCATGATTGTCTTTGCAAAGATGCTGAAGTACACTGAAGTCCTTTTTCAGATACTCAACCAGAAGACCATCTCTGATGATGACACTAAAGGAAAGAAGAAGGAAGACGCAGATGCCACCCCATCTGGATCCCCTTCTATTGCCATGATCGAACAGATCATGATGGCTGCGTGGCAACAGCATATTGCCCACCATAAGCCTGCCTAGCTGTTACACAGGTTTGTAACAATCTTGACCACAGTGGTATACTGGGAAAGTCTCCTGTTGGCTTGGAGAACAAGTGTCAAAGGGGTCAGTCTTCAACATGTATTACAAGGGGAGAATGGGAACTCCCAGGGTGACAGCATCAGATATCCGAGGTAGTGACCGGTGGAGGTCTAGTGCACTAGCCTTCTCCCTCTGGAGCACCTACACTAGCCTAGTGTATATGTGGGACTGTCCATGTAGCACTTTGCATATGAAGTGGGTCTTTACCGGAAGGCTGAGCGCACTGGCTCCCAATGGGTGGTACTATGTCTAGGGGACAGTACCCTTCTAGAGCAAAGGCTTAGGTGCTGGATGTTAACCTCAGGCTAAAACTGATCGCAAGACATGGAGATAGAAGTAGAGTAATAGAAGCGAAGTGGTGATCAGGCTTTGCAGCGATCAAGACTGTTATGGAGAATGGCGCAGATCAAGATTGAAGGAAGAGAAGTGTACACCGGGGTTCTAACTTAAATACTAACTAGGTAGTTTAGGGGAGGCCTCTACCACCTATATTAGGGCAGCACCTATTTGAGCAAGATCCGATCGGAATCGAGATCTATCTGGGTGAGGAGAACACAAGGCATTATGTAAGTAGAGTAATGCCGAAGTGAGACGTGTCTGCGTATGAAATACAAAGGAATTGGAAATGTTACATAAAAGGGTTCATGGAGTTTCCCTGGGAGATCCCTGGGGAGTCCCTTCCCTACGATTCAGTATAGTCCATGGTGATGAACTTGTCCCATAAGTCCTTGGGCATGAGGTCCTCATGTCCGAGGTTGCAGAGCTCGTTGAGTAGCTCCCTTTCAAGTGTATGAACAGGTGAGTGAGGATTATTGGCAGGAAACAAGGTGGGGGTGGACATAACCGTAACACCAGCAGCATGTGAACAAGATTTTTGCCATAAAGTGGAAAGGGGGAGATCCCTCGTTCCAGCAGCAACAGGCTGGAGGAAACGGCTCCAATGATGGCAAGAAGGATGGTAAGCATCGCCATCGAGGCAAACACTTCAAGGAAGGGCAGGAGAAACAGGACAAGTGCAAGCAGACTCATGCCGCCAGCGCCACTACCACATTCACCCCTGCCGCCTCTTTCGCATTTGCTGTGCCCATGATCTCTGATCCAGCACATATGTCTATGTACTCGACCATCGACCCTTGTGTCATTTCTCACATGCCCAGTGCTGCCAACTATGGTGAACCAGTGTTCCCTCATACCTGCAATGTAACTTTGCTTGCACACTGAATTGGCATCATCCCTACTATGGAGATGGTGTGCACCCTGGATCTGGTGGCTAACTACCACATCGATTGGGAAGGTGGTATTCCCTCCTCTTCCCACCAGCTCCAGAACTGGCTCAAAGATGTTTCCCAACAAGCGGCTTCCATCATGGAAGTCAATGAGGATGTCATCTTGCTGGGAGAAGATGGCCAGGGTGACTACCTGGACCGGTACTTCAACTTTGGTGCAGACTCTTGGTCAGTACCATCCTCTTCTTTACATCACTCAGACACTGATGAGCGATTATCTTCGCCACAGATTAACAATACACTTTTGTACTTGTCTGTAGTCAGTAGTGAAATAGAACTACTATTGCCTTTTGCTTTATGTGATGACTATTCTAAGGTCTCTGGCAAAGGCAAGGAGCATGCTCATGAATATTGCCCTCCATCTGACATGTGGCTCCTTGATTCAGGGGCCTCATTACATTTTACCAATGATTTACAGGACTTCATAGAATATATGGAGTTTCCTGAGCCTCAATTCTTGCATACCACAAATGGAAAGGCACCAATACTTGGTGAAGGCACTGTCGTAATTGATTTTAAGGGCCTACATGTACAGTTATCACCTGTAATCTATATGCCCAACTGCAGCGTTAAGCTCATCTCTATGGGCACCTTGCCCAGAGATTGTTGCCTCACCATCCAAGTCGGCCCTGGCCACTTTGATTTTTATGATAAATGTGCAAAGTATACAGTACTCTCGTTCCATTCACATGGTTCTGAGATGATGTTCTGGATGCATGCACTGACAGTCAAACCACAAGCCAAGTGTGCCACTATGGCCTCTGTGGATTACGACTTACTATATTGCCACTTAGGGCATCCCTCAAAGGAAGTCATCCCAGCAGTGCAAAAGCATCTGAAGGATTTTCCTGATGTGGAGATCCCAAAGAAAGATAAGATTTGTACTGGATGCCAGCTAGGCAAACAACCCAACAGATCATTCCCTCACACTGAATGATGGGCAACCATGCTGTTTGAGCTGATTCACTCAGATCTCAAGTCATTTGAGATGGAATCATATTATAAGCACAAATATGCCATTGTCTTTTATGACAATTATACTTCTATGGCATGGATCCAATGTTTGCGGTCCAAAGACCAAGTCCTTAAAAGCATCAAACATTTCTTTTCATACATCCATACACAGTTTAATGCCAACATCAAAGGCTTCCAATCCAATGCTGGAGAGGAATTTACCTTGAAAGCATTTGTTGAATACTTGCATGATAACGGGATTCACATCCACCAATCTGCACCTTATGCACACTAACAAAATGGTTGCACTGAGTGGTTGATCTGCACCTTAATGGACAAGGCACAGGTGATACATCTTCACACTTGCCTATCTGATTCCTACTGGGAGTTTGCACTTTGCCATGTGACTCATGTCTATAATAGGACACCAGTGAACTGGCTACAGTGGAAGATCCCCCATGAAATGTTTTAGGGGAAGAAACCCTCCATTGATCACTTAAATGTCTTTGGATGTGGTGCCTACATGCACGTTCCCAATGAACTACGCCAAGACAAGTTGCAGCCTAAATCACAACTAATGATTTATCTTGGTGTAGTGGCTGAGAATGACACTGACTACATCTTTTTGTGTCCTAATAGATTCATATTCCAGTCTGCACGTGTCATTTTTGATGAACACTTGTTTCCAAGATGTTCTGGGGCTTGGCCTCACAAGCTGGTAAGTCACGTTCCATGTAAACCCCACCAACACTTGGATGGTCATTTCGACCATTCCAATGATTCCAATGACTCTGGTTCCAACTTGGAATGACCTCCTCCAAGGATTCCAAGAGTTCCAAGGGTTCTGACCCTGGAACCACAATCCGAACTGGACTGATCTCATACACCTGAAAGGGCCCCTCCTCTGCCTCCAGTGCCAAGGATACCTTCCAGGGCACCTCGCCCACCTCCAGTTGTCCCACCTCCATTGCAACACTCTGAGCGAACTTGCCAAGCCCCCAACTGTCCCAGAAACATTTACAGTAACTGACACCTATTGCAGCAGGTTAAGGACATCAAGAAGGAGTCCTCCTGGAAAAAGCTAGTTGGAGAGCCAATACCCAAGGCACTGGACACTCCTAATGTCCCTGGTGGCCTACCTCCATTGCCAACTCCATTGGAACAAGATATTGAGTGCCTCACCAGTGAAGGGGGAGACAATTTAGTCTCTTTCCTATGCCAGCATGTGATTCCCTTCATGGAATCATTCAATACTCCCAATTACCAGGAATGGTCCTTCAAAGACATTAACAAACTACCTGCAGCCAAACAGACATTATGGTGGAAGGCCTGCAAGACTGAGCTTGGTATGCTTAAGGAATGCAAGGTATGGGAAGTTGTTGACCACCCCATTGATGGTAAGATCATAAAGAATCACTGGGTCTTCGATGTAAAATCTGATGACCATAAATGTGCATGTCTAGTTGCTAAGGGCTTTTCCCAAGTGGAAGGCTTAGACTATGACCAGATATTCTCACCTGTCATTAGATTCAAAACAGTGCGATGTATGCTAGCATTAGCAACCCTAGGCAAATGGCACATATCTGGACTTGATGTCCAATCAGCCTACCTATATGGTATCCTAGAAAAGGAGCTCCACATGGAGTTTTCTGAGGGTTATGCACCTCCTGAACTAAAAGGTTGCAAGGTACTAAGGCTTCTATGTGCCATCTACAGATTGAAGCAAGCTGGGTTAACCTGGTGGTGCACATTAGACAAGTCCATGAAAGAACTCGGATTTGAATGGCTCTGAACAGATGCTGGCCTGTTAGTGTACAAGCAAGGAAACAAGATAGTACTCACTATCATCTATGTCAACAACACATTATTCTGTGGACCCAACAAGAGCCTGGTCAAAAGACTTGAGGCCGCTTTTATGAAAAAGTGGGAATGTCGAGATCTCGGAGAACCACACAAATTCCTCTGAATGAACATCTGTCAAAAAGGTCACTGCACTTATATTGACCAGCAGCAATACCTCAATAAGGTTCTAGAGCACTGCAGAATGATCAACGCTAAGCCAGCTTGGACTCCTCTATCTTAGGGATATTACCCAGAGAAGAATGACTGTCTGGTCAATCTGGACCTCCAGACTCGGTTTCAAACCATAATCAGATCATTACTATATGTACCTCATGATTGGGACTAGGCCCAATATCGCCTACACCATCACTCAGTTGGCCTGCCAATCAGCAAACCCCTCATAGGATCACCTTGACAAGGCCCTATACATATGCCAGTATCTCCTTGGTACTTCAGACTACTCACTCATCTATGACAGTGAATCTGGCAAAGGCTTAATCGCCTGCACTGACTCTGGCTGGGGTCAAGATAAAATCACTGGTCACTCGCAAACAGGTTTCTACCTGAAATTAGCAAATGGAGTATTTTCATGGAACTCGCATCTACAAAAAACCACAGCTCTGTCCTCTACTGAGGCAGAATACATGGCTTTGAGTGATTGTTCTCGCCAAGTCATATGGATCAAGCAGATGCTCAAAGAACTCAGGCTGAAGCTCAACCCTATCTCCATCTGTGGTGACAACCAGGGCTCCCTATTCATAGCAGAAAATCCAGTCACCAAGAAACGTTTGAAACACATCCACATCAAGTACCACTATGTACACAATGCTGTGATGACCTTCAAGCAGGTCAAATTGTTCTTTATCCCTGGAGATGACAATCCAGTGGATATGTTTACCAAAAACCTCAGACATGTCAAGTTCAAGAAGTTCAGATCTCAACTTGGACTTCAGTTCAAGAATCTTGTCTTTCATTGATTGTGCAATTGATAGTAGTGTACATTTGGTCTTACCTTACTATGGTACATTAGATCAGGGAGAGTGTTGAATGATAGGAGTACAATACCCATATTAGTACAAGTAGTTCACATGCTCCAATATACAGTATTTACATTCAGACTCAGCTAGTCTGAGCTCTAATTGATCTTGTACTTGAATCACTACATTCTACCAGACCACTTACTAAGCCACAGGTGAGTATCACCATGTGTGACTCTGTCAGTACATGCACTTCTCAACAACTCCCACTCGAGTATAACTGTAGTCCCATAGCTTTGACAAACTTCCAGTGCTGATCCCTCACAAGTGGTTTTGTGAGTACTGTATGTCTGCCACCATGTCTCTAGTTGGAATATAGCGAACAATTGCCTCTCCCTTTCCAACAAGGTCATCTCTAACAAAGTGATATTTCCATTGGATATGCTTGGTTCATGCTTGGAACTGTGGATCACAGCATAGGATGATGGCAGCTTGGTTGTCAGAGAATAGTTCCATTGGACCTTGTTGCTTGTGTCCAATGTCATCAAAGAAGGTCCATAGCCATGTCAGGTGTTGTCCAGCATTACTGAGTCTGATATACTCCGATTCCATAGTGGAAAGTGCAACCATGCTTTGTTACTTGCTAGACCATGAGATAGCTCCACAATTGCATATGAAGAGAAAACCAGAAGTGGATCGGGAGTTGTTGGGATCATAAGACCATCCAGCTTCAGAGTACCTATGGAAGTCCAGGTCCATTGAGATTTCTATTCCATAAAATCTGAGTTCCATGTCCTTCATGGCTTGGATGTACCTGAGTACTTGTTTGGCTGCTTCCCATTGTGTGAATTTGGGTTTGGCACTATAATGGCTAAGTATTCCGACTGTGTATGCAATATCAGAATGTGTTCTGAGCATGAGGTACATCAAGGAGCCAATGACGGTGAGGTAGGAAACTCAATATTCTTCAATAACCATCTCTGGAACACTGCGATCATCATCTGGGTTAGTTGCAGAGAGTTGGGAATTGTGTGCCATAGGAGTCCATATGGGTTTGCAAGTGGACATGCCAGTGCATTCCAAAACCATGCAGGAATATTGTGATTGGGATAGAGAAATAGTTTGAAGTTCACGATTTCTCTTGATCTCAATTCCCAAGAGAAACTTGGCTTCTCTCATTTCCATGTTGGTCTCGTTTGAGATGGAAGATAGGTTTGGAAGTGATCAGAGTGATTCCCTTTGGAATGAGGACAGTCTCATGGACATGGTTGGAGTTAAGGCTTTGGAGCTCTTCCTCCATTGCTGATTTCCATAATTCAGCATCTGCTCCAGCATAGGTCTTCTTAAGTGTTCTAGGGAGAGGTTCCTCTGAGTTGGAGTTTGCAGAGCCAGCAAATATGAAGTCTTCCATGTGTTCTATGAATGCTGTGAATGCTCCTGAGATCTCAGGCTCACCTTCCAGAGGTTCTAGTGTTCCTGATGGTTCCAGTAGTTCTGGCTGTTTGGCTCATTTCTGTTGTCGATCTGCCTGTCTTGTAGCCTCTTTGTCCAAAGTACATTGATACTCTTTGTTCTTGTCTGCTGGCTTCCATGCTCAATTACTCCTACATATTCCAGCAATTCGCTGAGCAGGGGAACAAGCTGGGAAGGGTGCAAGATCTGGTGAAACTGGTCTTGGAATGACCAGAATGGCTGGAATGGCTGGAGGAACTGGAGGAGCAATGGGAACTGGTGCATGAGGTGCATCCAGATGGAGTTGCTCAAATTGGTCTGCGAGTTCTTGTATGGCAGGCTTGCCAGTCATTCCGGAATATCTTCCAGAAGGAGTTGTCTATTTCCCACTGGTCCAGGATTAGGTGGACGGTGATCTTCCTCATCTCCATGATCATGTTCTGGTTGGCGAAGGTGCTCTGGAACTAGACCCTCCCACTGTCCCTCAACAGTGGGGCCATTCCATGAAGCAGATTCAGTTCTGGAGATGGTTCTGGTTTCATCAAAAGTGACATGTCTGCTAGAGATGAGGGTGCGACATTGTATGTTGAGGAGCTTGTAAGCCTGTTGTCCATATGTATATCCAATCATGATATATTTCTTCCCATGTGGATGGAATTTCCCTTCTTGTTGTTTCTTTGATGTGTAGGCATATGCTGGATACCTGAAAGATTGGAAGAAGGTGGGATTGACTTGTCAATTGAAGAAGATTTGATAAGGTACCTTCCCATCAAGTGCAGATATTAGACTTTGTGCAGTGACATAAGTGGCAGTCTCTATTGTGTTGGCCCAGAAAGACTTTGAAAGTTTTGATTCTTCCAGCATGGTGTTTGGAAGAGTGGATAGGGTTTGGTTCATCCATTCTGCCAGACCATTTTGTTCTGGAGTGTATGGAGCTAAGGTTTCATGAAGTGTTCTGTCAGTTTGGAACTGATTTTGGAATGCTCTGTTGTTGTACTTGGTTCCTCCATCACTTCTGACAAACTTGACATAGGATTTGGAGAAGTCTTCTTGTCCTATCTCAGTACGAAAAAGTGTTTAAATGTCCATCTTCCACTGATTGTAGATTCCTAGTGCTTCATTTTTGTGTTTCATGAAGTATATTCAAGGGAAATGGCTGAAGTTGTCTATAATAACAACTCAATACCAGTATCCTTCCCAGGATCTTGGAGTTATGGGGCCTCTGAGATTGGTGTGGATTATTTTAAGTGGGTGAGTGGTGCAAGGTCCATCTCGAAGTTCAAAAGGTAGCTTTTTCATCTTTCCAAGGACACATGCTTCACAGAATGTCAGTGAATCACTAAGTGTGTCTATTCCCTGGAGTTGTCCATTCTTCACTATCTGTTAAATCCGGTGGACAGAGATGTGGCTCATGTGTCAGTAGAGAAGGTTTATGTCCATAGTGGCATGTGCTGCCTCCTTTTGATTAGTTGGAGTGACCTTAGCATGATACAGTCTGTTTTTCTATGTGGTGACAAGTATGGTGTTCCAATGTTTCTGAACATAGCATATGTCGAAACCAGCCAGAAACACGGTGAAAAGGCCAGCAGAAACAAGTTGGCTTACAGCAATGAGGGAGATTTGGAACTCAGGAATAAGGAGAACATCAGATAGTAGTATCTCATGCAGTAGTTGGTTCTGGAGACTTGAGACACAACCAGTACTGTTTCAATGCCTATTGCCATGGTGTCGGTATCATCTCCAAGAGTTACTGGACAAGGAGAGTGTAATGGTCGATATGTTCGGAACCAGGAACAGTGAGGGACAATGTGTGAAGTTGCTCTGGAGTTGATGATTAGTGTGTTTCTCCCACTGCTTTTCGATCCAGACGATAGGTAGGTGTGAATACGTTGCATTGTAGACCATGATATATGTTCTCTAGTTATGTTCACAGTGTCTGGGAAATCTGGAGAATCCTCTATTACATTAGTCTTCTCTTTTCCCTTTCCTGATTTTCTAAATCCTCTATTTCTTCACTTGAAGACCCAATGCTTATAAGACTTGCAGTTTGCAGTATCATGGATCTTTGAGAAATGGTGTTCACACCAGGAGGAGGCATTTGAGGGGCGAGTCAATGACTTGAAGTTCCCAGAAACCTTCATAGTGGATTTGGAATGGCCAGAAGGGAATAGCTGAGTGTCTTCTGAGGTAATCCAGGTTTCAATAGTGTCAAAGGTAAGCTTGCTATGTTCTGCTGTGTTGATGACCAAAGATTTGAACATTTCCCATTCTGGAGTTTTCGGAAGGGAGTTCAAGAGGATGAAAGAGAGAACTTTGTCATCTACCAAAAACTTCATCCTGGCAAGGCATGCTTCCATTGTTTGGATTCCAGATATATGGTCTGAGACAGCAGAGGTCCCATCCCATATACTGCTGAAGAGCTGTTGGAAGAGGTAGAAGGCAGAGGAGATATTTGGATTCTCGTGAAATTTCACGAGGGCATCAAAGAAATCCTTTGCACTGGCAGAAGCATGAGTCTTCATGAGGAGGGCATTGGAGATGTGTTGTTGGATGATGCTGTGAGCCTTCTCATCACATTCATGCCATTCACAGAGATCAGAGGCAGTGGTGGCACTTGAGGAGCCGAGGACGGGCTTTATGTCTGTTTCTGTGGTGATGCCAAAAACTTTTTCGGCTCTGAGCTTTGCTGAGACATGGACTTTCCAGACTTCATAATTGTTGAGTCCAGTGAGAATTTCCTCTGAATGAACAGTGTCTGAGGGTGACATGGTGGACAGTGTTCAGGGTGCAGAGGTAAACTGGAAGTGAGTTCTTGAGAAGAACAGGAGTGCACTGAGGAATGTGTGAGATGAGGTTGAGTCATCACTGAGTGCTACTGTTCAGCTTGCACCAACAGGGCTTATAACCTGACAGAATCTATAGAAAAAGGCAGAGATGCCCAAGCTATAGTACATTAGCTATAGGTAAAAGAGAGAAAGAAAAAGACTCACCTCAGCTGCTGCCAGAGATGGTGGTAAACGACTGAGGTGTGTCTTAGTAAGAATGTAACATATATTTATGTGTTTTGGGCAGAGGTATACTTGTCTTATGTTATATGTAACATCAGGTAAATAGTCCAAGTAAAGTGGAAGCCAATTCCAAATGTTCCGAATTTGGAAGAGTGTGGGAAAGTTCCGGAACCAGTTCTGGAATGGTTCTGAGACTGTTCCAAGATGACAATCTTGGAACCCTTGGAAGAGCATGGGAAAAAACCTCGGAACACTTTGGAGCGGTTCTGAGGAGGACATCTCAAATATGAATTTTCCAATCTCCAGCCACTCCAAACAACTCTGAACCAGTCATGTGCAGCCCTGCCATGCCACAGCAGGGTTATCAACATTTGAGCGGCATTCTAATACGAAGGTGCCAATTCAGAATACCAATGTGTGCAGCTGTGCTGTGCCTGACCTGCCTGCCACCACCCGCCACCAGCTGGTGTTGATGGGGCCCCAACTGATTGCCATCAATGCTGTCTGGCACACTGATCTCCCCATATTCCGAGGAATTCACCATGGAATGAGCCACCATCCCATCAGTATAAGAAGGTCATGTCTTTCTTGCTCATCATGTGCATCCTCACTTTTTTACTGTCTCTCTTCCTTCCCAACCTCTTTTCCTGCCCTCTTTGCAATGTATGTCCTTACACACATGCTTTCATGGTACAACACCATTCTTGTTCCCCCATGCGAAGATTGATATTGTATCTATGGTGTAGGACTATG
Organism: Rubroboletus satanas; assembly: GCA_038090635.1. Lineage (NCBI taxonomy): Eukaryota > Fungi > Basidiomycota > Agaricomycetes > Boletales > Boletaceae > Rubroboletus > Rubroboletus satanas. The sequence continues at coordinate 20,785 of JBBPNB010000212.1, forward strand.
ACTGATACCATTCACCTTCATACTAGTCTTGTCATCTCATTCTTCAGCTCTATGCTGTTTATTCCCCCTCCCTACCCACCCACTCGCTAGTGCCTGGCATGTGGTCTAGAGATTTTGCTATGGTTTGTAGTGGCCACCAACATTCGCAATGCAGGACAGCCCTATTATTCAGTATTGTCCTTCACATCCTTTTGTTTTTATGTGGGCTAATATGATTGTTACAGTGTGAACACTGTCATGCTTATTTCCATTGGGGTGATGGCTTGGGTAGCTCACCTCAAACTACTCCAACAGCGTCGCCGGTGATTGATCAGGGTAAGGACATACAGTATCTATCCGTTTTTCATGCCATCTAAGAATGTTCATCATGCCCAGGGCCTATTCAGCCTGGAGAGGCTTCTAAGTTGACCATTCAGCCTGGAGAAGCTTCTAAGTCAACAGATGCTCTAGCAGATGTACAGTACAATGTCGTTATGCAAAGTGCACTGTCAAACAGGTGGGCCACAACTGCCAATGTCACATGTGTCGCAAGCACTGCCATGCCATGGGCAGGTGTTCATTTTATGGTCATTCATGCGATGGGCATCAATCATCATCAACGCCCTTTCATCCTACTTCCCCTAGGAATTACAGTGACTTCCAAAATTGAGTCAATGATTTGAGACTTTGGAGTATTTGCTATATAACTCAGGAACATGAACACATAGAGCCAAAGTGTAAGTGGGGGACTCGCTGTACATGCACCTGGCTATGTCCCAATGAAGAAATTATGTAATTTGGCTTAGTATGCATGGAGATATGGTCAATTCAAATTGGCAAGTCATTGACTCAATTTTGTAACTACATATGTATCAAATCTATAGAACCAGCCAAATCTAGTACTTTGTATGACCTCCTTTGGCCTTGATCACTGCTTGGATTCTCCTAGGCATGCTTTCAATCAAGTTCTGACACACCTCTGGATCTATATTGTTCCATACTTCTACCACTCTATTCCAAATCTCCCATACTCCTTTGGCATGTCTTGAATACTTGGCAAGCTCCTTTTTGATATGATGCCAGAGGTGTTCAATAGGATTAAGATCTGGAGATTGTGGAGGCCAATCCAGGACACTGATACCATTGTCTTCCATCCACTTCTTGGCCTTTTTGGAGATGTGTTTGGGGTCATTGTTACAGTTGTCGGTTCAGCCTGTACCCCGTTATTTCCTTTTCTCTTTATTATTCGCGATAAGCTCTTCCATCCATTCTACTTGCCTTGTAGACAGGAATACCGTTACTTTGGACCACCATTCCTCTTCCTGTGTTAATCTCTGTGATTGACACAGCTTTATCCTATCAAACCTAACTCTCTTCTTCTTACCATACTGTTGGTTCCATCTTTATTCCTATTCGCTGGGAACCAACATAGCCTTGCCTTGTGTCATCCTCATGGCATGCCTCATGTATTTCTCAAGGCTCTTCCCCATTGGGAATCCTCTCATCTAGTAGTACACCCTGTACCTATATAAACCCTTGGTATAGAACTTAGCTCCCCAGCTAGTTCTACACAATATACCACATATCTTCTGGCGTAACCCTGGTCGGACCTCTCTAAGTCCATAGGCTACTTCTGAGTGCCTACTGCTACATTCATTGTTGACTATCTATCTTAGCATTACGCTAGGAGAGTGGTAGCGTCCTAACAGTCATTGTCCTGTTAAAAGATAACATCCTCCAGAGAAATTCCAGATTCCTCCAAGCTGGGAAGCTAGTTGTCCTTCAAAATGTCCACATATTGGTTGGCATCCATCCTCCCCTCAACCTCTGCAAGGTGCCCAATACCTTCCCAACCCATACACCTCCATACCATGATATTTCCTCCTCCAAATTTCACTGTTCCCTGAACCTCTCTGTTACTAAGGCCCTCACCTGCCTGTTTCCATACCCATTTCTTCCCATCTGACCCTATCCTGTTGATTTTGGTCTCATCTGACCAAATAACCCTCTTCCAGTCCTCAATAGTCCATTCCTGGTACTTTAGAGCAAAGGCTAAATGCTTCTTCTTGTTTCTTGCAGCAAGAAGTGGCTTTTTTGAAATGACTACACTCTGTATGCCCTACACTACAGTCTTGCCATGTCTTGCCCACAGGCTCTCTGCCACTTCCTTGTGGCCATGGCTCATTGTGTTTCGTTTTCAAATCAGTATTCATAGATAGTATTTGCTATCCCTCATATCTTATTGCAGTCTCTGCCACCTTTCCCCTCATCAGTTGTGTCTCCTGTCTTCGCCTCACGGCCTTTGCTGCTTATCCCATAGCGTCTCAGTTATTAATTCCCCTTTTGATCCTTGACTTGGCTTGTTACTCATGCCTGCTCCCTGTACTTGTCTCATCCCAGTTGTTATCTTATGGTCTGGCCTCTTTGACCTTGTCTAGCCTTTGTCATCACCCTTTGTCATCATACGTCATTAGTTATTCCTGTGACATCATCATTATGTCATCAGTCTAGCTTGGCCTAGACTCATTAGTCATTAGGGCATAGGGTTAGTATAGTAGTATATATATAGTCAGTAGATAGCACTTGTACTTACCTAGCTTTGGAATTCCACTTCTCTCCCTTTGATCACAAGCTTAGGCTTGTTCTTAGGTTGTGTGTGGTTTCTCTTGGGCATTTTCCTTGTCCCTTTCATTTTTCTTCTTTATTACAGCCTTGAATGAATGTTTTTTTTTTTAGAACTCTTCTCACTGTTTGTAAGAAGACTGGACTAGGAATGATGGAATTTATATGGTGCATAGCCTGGACAGCATTGGCAGCTCTGCATGTGGTGATTTGAGTGATGATACAGTGACTCACAAAATTGTCCCAATGTTTTGCACTTTTTGATTGCTTATTGAATAACTCTGACACATAAACAAATATCAACAGGGTCTTGGTGTATAAATGGAAGCATTTACTCAGGGCTAAGTGTGGGTAAATGGATTATGTAATTCAGATTGGTAACCATAGAGATACATACAATTTAAAACTAATACTCATTAGGACAATTATGTGAGTGTGTTTCAAAAATATGGTAAATATAGTTTTAGTACTTGGTATGACCCCCCTTGGCCTTGATCACTGCTCCAATCCTTCTAGGCATACTTTCAATCAACCCCCCTGACACACTTCTGGCTCTATCCCTCCCCATACCTCTGCAACTCTGTTCCATATCTCCCACACTCCCTTAGCCTGTGTTGAATACTGGCAAAGTTCCCTTTTGATGTGATTCCAGAGGTGTTCAATAGGATTGAGGTCTGGAGATTGTGATGGCCAGTCCAGGAGAGTGATATTGTTGCCCTCCATCCATTCCTTAGCCCTTTTGGAGGTATGCTTGGGATCATTATCCTGCTGAAAAATGACATCCTTCAGAGAAATTCCACTTTTCTCCATGCTGGGCAGTAAGTTGTTCTTCAAGATGTCCACATACTGTTCAGCATTCATCCTCCCCTCAACCTCTGCAAGTCTCCCCACACCCTCCCAACCCATACAGCCCCATACCATGATATTTCCTCCATCAAACTTTACTGTACCCTGGACTTCCCTCTTAATCAACCCATCTCCAGCCATTTTCCACACCCACTGCCTTCCATCTGATGCAATTCTATTTATTTTAGTCTCATCTGAGCAGATTATCCTCTTCCAGTCCTCCACAGTCCACTTCTTATACTTCAAAGCAAAGTTCAAGCACTTTTTCCTATGCATTGCACCAAGCAATGGCTTTTTCTTCTTTACCACAGCCTTGAATGAATTCTTCCTAAGGATTCTTCTAACTGTTTCTGAGCAGATGGGATTGGTGATGATGCTATTGATATGTTTGGTGGCTTGAACAGAATTGGAAGCCTTGCCAGTAGTGATTTGAGTAATAGTAGATTGTTGAGAGTGAGTAGAAAGCTTTGAAGGACGTGCAGAAGAAGGGACCAATCAAGTAGGAAGCATGTCCTGAAGTACTCTGTATGCAGTAGATCTGCCAACACCAGCTCTGGAGGCAATCTGGTAAATAGAAAGACCATTGGAGGCAAGAGAAAGAATATTTTGCTTCTAAGCAGAGAATATGGGGTGCATTGGAGAATTGTGGAGTTTTGAAAATATTCATGTTGGTTAAATAGCTTGACTATAGGTCCCATGACAGATAACATCACCATAGCAACAATCTGTTGAGAGTTGGTTGCTATAGAAACAGTGAAGCCTCAGATTCTGATAGGTTTGAAACACACTCACATAATTGTCCCAATGAGTGTTAGTTTTGAATTGTATGTATCTCCATGGTTACCAATCTGAATTACATAATCCTTTTACCCACACTTAGCCCTGAGTAAATGCTTCCATTTATACACCAAGACTTCATTGATATTTGTTTATGTGTCAGAGTTATTCAATAAGCAATCAAAAAGTGCAAAATATTGGAACAATTTTGTGAGTCACTGTAGCATGCTGAGAAGTGGCTGAAAGCTTGGAGTGACAGCCAGAAAGAGGTATAGGTCTGTTAGGAAGGAGATCCCTGAGTATCCTAGAGACAGTAGACTGGCTGACACCTAGTTTGGAGGCAATATGACGAGTAGAATGACCATTAGAAGCCAGAGAAAGAATATTTTCTTTTTGAGAAGAGGAAGTGGGATGCATAGTGAATTTGAAAGGCATAAGAGATGAAACCAGCCCTTAAATAGTGTCAGTTGAAGTGATTCCTAAGATATAGTGACTATGGTAACCATCTATCATGCTTCCATCAAGGGTTACATATGACAGCTGTCAAATTTTAACAGATCTGACAGGTAGTTACATAATTGAGTCAATGACATACTGAATTGAATTGACTATATCTCCATAAATACTGATTCAAATTACATAAATCCTCCTTTGGCATATAGCCAGGGGTAGGCACATTTAGGCACCCACTCATACAGTACTTTGGCTCTATTTGTTCATGTTTCTGAGTAGTATAACTAATACTTCAAAATCCCAAAACATTGACTCAATTTTGAAAGTCACTGTACATGCTCGCATGCTCACACCATCCTTTCATCCTGCCTCCTCCAGTGCATCACATGTCCTCTCTGTCCCTTTGCCATTGTGGATTAATTCTCCCCTACCCTTGTCACATGGATCCGACACCCACTCTCTATCTGATCAGTCCCATCTATGCTCTATTCCTCCCATGTCTCAAATTGATCCTCTTCTCCATCCCCCTCCGTGTCATGATCTTGATGTCTGCCCTTTATCGGCCGATCTGCTTCCACATTGTATCCCATCTGAACTACAAATTGATCCTCTTCTGCATTCATTCCATGTGTTTGATGCCCCATCTCTACTCTCCACGTCTTTGGCCCATGTCAATCCTGTCTGCCATCAGCCTTCACAGGCCCCGAGTCTTCTGTCCACCTCCTCACAGTCTAGCTTTTCTTCTCATGCCTCTCCCCCACTGCCTGTCTCGAGCTCATCATCTTCCATCTCACTGCTCAGGTCTCAGGGTAATAAAGAACAGCAATCACAATAGCTGTCCTCCTGGCTTGTCATGGCCAATGCATGAATCAACCCCTGTTACACGTCACAATTGCGCCCAATCTTTGTTGAGCATGTTGCAGAGGTTCATGAGAGGGCTGTGCAGAAGTGCAGGTGTGATCAAGAAGTCTTACAAGATAAGAAAAAGACCCACAAAAGTGTTGTTATGTTTAGTTTTTCTAAGATAGGTGGGATTGTTCCTGCACATCTCCATCTCAGGCTGACCCAAACCATTAGAATGATGAGCCCCATGTTACTGTTGAGTTTCAAGAAGGGTTTATGTTACAACCCAATGTTCGCCTTACGATTACTACCCATTCTCGTTCCCTCCTACTCCTACGTTCACCTTACCACTCTTCCGTTCCTGATTACTATAAGCAGCCAGCACTGCCGTGCTTCGGACTGATGACTTGTTTGTACTGCCTCCGTTGATGTATCACTACTCCGGTCTTCGTTTCTCCTCACATTCTACACGAGGACCGGCACCATTACTCTCCATCCAGATTCCTCCATTATCGTAGTATGCCTCCCCTTTACCTCATGTCAACTGGTTTCCAGACGCGTCCCCTTATAGGACCTTCTGGCCTCGTAGCACCCTTGTACCAGTATATAGAGACCCCGCCGTAGAACCTAGCACCCCAGCTAGTTCTACGTGAATACCACGTATCTCCTGGTGTTCCTCTTCCATAAACCTCTCTAAGTCTAAGGCTACTTCTGAGTGCCTGCTGCTGGGACTTTGCCGCACTATCAACTCTTGGTATTACCAGGAGAACTGGTAGCGTCGTAACAAAAGAACTAGCTACTTTTAAAACCGCAACCCTACTACATCATTGCCCACCATTTCCAACCTACAGGAAATCCTCCAGGACCCTAACCTCTCGGCCGAGGATAGACAGTACTACCTGCACCAGTTAAACCAAGAAAGGGCCACTGCCACTATCAGGCAGAACAAAGCATCCCAATCCCACCGCTCCCGAGTCATCGCCCCGCTGTCAGATTCCTCTAACGAACACTTCGTCTCTCCCTCCCCCACCCCTACCAGACAACCAGGCCCCTCATCTACCTTTAACCCTACTCGATCCATTAGACCACCGTCTCCCTCTCAACCCGACGTCCACCTACCTGGACCAGATTCCAACGACGACTACGACTCCGACACATCCGACGATATGGGAAAAGAAGCTCTTCCCAAAGACTTTTCGGGAAAGATCGAGGATGCCAATTGGTGGCTCAAGGCAATGAAAGCCTACAACCAGATCAAACTGACCAAGCTGATGCCCGGAGAGGCAGTCACTATCGCCCTTGCTAGAATGAGCGAGGGACAGGGGAAGATCTTCGCCACAGGATATTATAACAAACTCGCTGAAGATGCAGCCACCTACCAAAAGTGGGAAACTTTCGAAAATGAATTCATCGCCACTTTCTCCTCCAAAGATGAAGCAAAAGATGCTCGTCGACACCTCAAAGCAATTAGAATGGGCTCAATCTCTCCTGAAGCCCTGAAGAACTACAACATCAAGTTTTCCCTCCTATCCGGACTCTCCAGAATAAGCCAAACGGCGGTCCTGTGTGACTACTATGTAGCTGGACTCCCCTACAAACTCGCCTCTCACCTCGCTGTCGGAACCATGCCAACCACCCTCCAGGGATGGCAAATGGCAGCGTCCAACCAAGTACAGAATTACGAAATGCTCCGTGACCTCAAAAAGGGGTCGTACCACACTCCCCGAAAAGACCCTAATGCTATGGATGTCGACCAGATTCGTTTAACTGGACTGGAGCGCGCTCGGCACAATCACGAGCGACAATGCTACGTCTGTCACAAAGTAGGATGTTCTAGCCGAAACCACCCTGGTCATCTGGCTTATAAGCTGAAGACTCCTTCCCAACCTGAGAAAGCACGTACGGTCCAAACTGTCCCAGATGCATCAGACGATCTAGATGCCTATATCTCAAAGCTGGGACCCACCGCTGATCGCAAAGAAGTATTACGTGTTCTCAAAACCTGTTATGATGAAGATACGGAGGAACCTCATGCCGAGTCTGGAATAGAGGAACAAGTCAACCGAGTGGTAGTGGACTCGGATTTTTGAAACGGAGACTCGGGACAACATCGAGCTCTCCATCTCTGCCCACTGTAATTGTACCTAAGAGTGAGAAATCAATATTCGTTCCCCTTTCCCTCACTCCTTTGGGCAGCAAAAATGTTGTATCCACCCCT
>JBBPNB010000213.1:0-28503 GCA_038090635.1 Rubroboletus satanas
AACATCGCAAGCAAACTGACGTTACTGTATTTGATCTTCCAGGGTTTCGTGAAAACCTTGTGTAAAGAGCGCTGTACAAGAGGATCGTCCCAATCCAATTTCCGAATGAGCTTGAGCACCTTATCGATACTCCTCTTGGAAAGAACATCGAACACAAGGTGGCGAATGAAAAGCTCCATCGGAGTTCGTTCTTTCTCAACACGCGGGGCACGTTCTGGAGGATTACACTGGATAGGTACTCAGTGTCCAATCCTAGACTGCTTGTATAAGTCCAAACCTGGTAGTAGGCATTCTCGAGCAGGAGGATTTGCCTTTGATCAAAATGTTGCATATTTTGTTTGCGCTTCATGAGCTCGAGCTATGAAACAGTAAGCCGCCGATAGTGCTGATGCCAAGCGCAGCCAAAACCGCACCATCGTACTGAACCTTTCTCTGGTATCCTCGCTCCGTAGAAGAAAGCGCCCACATCCTTCAAGCAAAAGGGCTATATTTTCTACGTTCGTGCCCGAGAAGTCATCGAGACAGACTTTGAACATGTGCAATATCAGGTGGGATGGAACGATGCGGAACTTGGTCAAGTTCGACAGAAAGACAATATTCTGTTTAAGGGGGGTATTTAAATAACGTCCCATCACCAAACAGAACGCCATACCTTGATTCGTGTTTCGGTAAGCTCTTTAACGACGTTCTTTTTCCTCTGTAAGTACCGGAACTCCTCATCCAACTTGGTACATTGGTCAGCTTTTGTTCAATATACGGATTGCAACGTGTTGTATGGGATGACTCACAGAAACAACTAGTTCTGATCCTATGTCTGGCATGTACTTACTTAGGGTGGCAACCAGCCTGGAATAATGAGGCAAGAGGTCGGTTCTGTTCTTCGGAACGGTGGTCAAAAACTAGTCTAAACTTATTAAATTGTCCAAGGGAAGATCCATGGAATGGAACCCACTTTGATGAGCCTTTTTCTGGCGGCCTTGGAATTGAGAAACGCAAAGTCCACGACGGCTTGATCAATCATTGCCCGGTTGGTGGCATCTGGAAGGCGAGCCAAGAGGGCAGTAAGAAGCTGCGAAGGACCTTGCGGTGCGAGTTGAGGAGACAGCGAGGGAGTCGAAGGTCTGGGAGACGCTGGTGTAGGCGTGACTACGCTGGAAGGTTTGGTGCATTACAGTGAGATACTTCCAGTAGAAATCCATGAAAGCTCGGCTCGGCTTACCCATCTTCGTCGTCGTTTGGGCTGTCCTGTCCGTCCGGATGACAATTCCCATTAGTATGTATATCCCCATTGGCTTTAAGTCCTTCAAGTTCTTGTTCCAGTTTCTTCGCCTCCACTTCTGCCTTTTCCTTCTCAGCTTTTTTTCTGTCTTCATCGGCTGCCTTGTCAGTTAATTCTTCTGATTCGATACCAAGAACATTCTTGGGAACAAAATCCTTCAGGTCCTGAATGTCCTCGAAAAACTTTCGTTCTTCCTCGTCTTCCCACTTTCCACCAGACGCAAGCGAGATATCTTCCGATTCGTCCGCAAGTATTCCACCAGAATTTGAACCTATCTGGATCGAGTCCGACTTCTGGGAGGCAGTTGGCAGCGCAGGCATAGGAAGATAGAGCAACTCAGAAAGGCTGGAGCTCTGTTGTTAATGGTAAACATGGCGCGAATATTTATACATACGTTTGGCAGTTCGCAAGGAGTTTTTCGTATCCCTTGGTCATTTTCTCGTATGCTTGCTGCCTGTCTTCGAATATTTCACCGGAACGAATGTATGCTTCATGATTGCGACGGTCCTGTTCTTGGAGGCGCTATAAATAACCTGAGTTGGAGCACAGGTAATGTGGAAGGATAATGCATCCGCATACTTTGTGTTCCATGACTAGTTTCTTGGCCACATTGTCGAAGTAACCTTCACACATGCGCTTGAACCGATCACGTACGACCTGTTCTACAAGTTCTTCGTCTTCGTTAAGAAGGGGAGGAAAGCTTCCTTGAGTTTCACTTGTCGTGATGGAGGACAGAGTGCCGGGTTCTGAGTCGCTAGGTATTTGCTTGGTTTGTGCAGGCATCAATCCGAGATATGGGCGAGCATATGACTTGAGGAATGTTGAAAGTAAAGGGAGAGAAGACAGAGTAGGATCGTTTGATAACTATCTTGGATATCAGTCTAGACCCGTGCGACGGAGCAGGGTATGTTGTACCAATTCTTTGATAGCCTTCATTATCCACTCGCCACCACTCCTGGTTGGAGAATCCCTGATGATGCCCACGAGAGCAAGCTCGGAGCACACCCGAAGGACTGGTCGTTGGCGGGTGATCCTTGCAGCATCCTCCTTCTCACGTTGATCGGGAGGAAGGGCGGAGAGGGCTGCCCTTGAGGGAGCGGCGATTGCGGAAGCTAACATATCCACAAAAGTAGGTGAGAACGAAGCCGGGAATCGTCTATGGAGGGTGCATATGACCTGGGAGGGTGTGAGCACAATTTTAAACACCCAGAGAGTCCGGGATTCCCCACCTCCACCGCGGCCCAGACGTCTTTCTCTGTCTTGCATCGCGCGATACCATCGAGCGCAGCGCCAGCTATCTCGTCGATGTATTTCTCAAGCGAAAGCGAGTCGATGTCCTTGATGATCTGGTCACGGTTATCTGAACCGATTGATTGGCGCATGCGCTTGATGAGCGCGGTGTGACGCTTGAGAGACGAGTCAAGTTTCGAGGACTCTATTGCGGCGGTGAGACATATTAGTTCTGTTTTGGAGTCGTGACAGACCTGGGGTGTCGAGGGAGAGGTTCAAGGCTTTGAGCTTCAAGCGCCGAGCGGTGCGAGCCTTCTCCTCTTCTACCTTTGGTAAAGACGACGCTTCCATCGTGGATGGCAATGGAACGTCCAGAAAACTGGCGATAGTATGAAAGTGAGCTCGCTGTTGGGCGTGAGTCGGGGATTCGGCGGTGGCTGCAAACTCGACAGCGGTCACTCCGTATAAATTTCCTTTTCAGGACAACCTACACTTGCCTCCATCATCGACACGGGAGATCTATCTGGAGCTTTGCTTTTTGCTGCTGTCACCCGGACCGCTACGCAAGTTAGAGGAACTTTGCTTCCATTATGTTCACGATAGACAAAAGTTACCTCTCTGGCCCTACGACCATCTCCGATACCCTGGAGGATTCGGACGCTCGTCGAGTCGTCCCCCACCTCAAAGAGAGACCCATGTATGTGCTATCGAGCCTATCACCCGGAAGTTGGCAAACTCCACCTGACAGACTCCGACACAGTTAATCGCCTCGCGCTCCGACCACATCGTTGTTGTTTGTGTCGGAGTCGATGTCTGTTCCATCTCCGAATGTTTTTCCTCCAGGAATGCGAAGGTTTATAGTTCCGCGGATCACCAGCGGATCCGGCGAAAACGAACCTTATTTCAGGTCTACTTACGCGAGGAAGGCAGTTGCAATACATTCTCAAGTCTCGAGGTATGGATATTTGAATCACAAGCACTGCTCGACATTACTGTATAAAGGCAGGCGGCATCGAGCCAGAAAACCAGTTCGCGACATGCGCGAGAGAACGGGCGAAACAGAGCATCGAGTACAGTTGGTGTCAGTTAGCGCTTAAAATATAATATAATAAAGTACGTATACAACGGGACAAGGCGATCAGATGAAGCAACGCGGAACCGGGGTAAAGGGTCGAGATGGCGGTATAATCAGAATCAAACGGAGCCTCCACATACAATGTGCAGGGACGTTCATGGCCAACAGTGACGCCGGCGGTTATCGCTATACATTGCTGTCATGAGTGGAATAGTTGAGTTTTCGTTGTCGTTCGTCGCCCTGTGATGTTGCTGATGAACGATTGGCACGTTGATGAGAAGTCGTGGCATTCAAAAACGTCTTGGGGTATCCCGTTCCGCCATTAATGCCTGGCACAAATAGTGCCCCGCGATTATAGGAACTCCGTTCCTTTCTACGCATGTGCGTGGGCTTTGGGAACTCCTCTGGGAGCCCTTGTTTCGGACCGGGATCGGAGAAGAATATCTTTGGACGCCACTCCTCACGCTCGTCCATGATGCACGAATTCTTGAATTTTTCGACAAGTGCTTCTTTTCCCCTGTCAATGGCATATCCATTTTAGCGACGTCAGCCAATTTAGCGCACAAAGACCTACTGATAGTTTGCATAACTCATCTGCAACACTTTCTCACTGGAGTACATGTTCCTGTGACATGATATCATGGTCCGTTCAAACATTGGTATGGCTTATGGCTTACCACTTTTCACCCAACGTCATCTTGGCGAACCGCAAGAGATCCTCTACACCAATAAAGTTGACGAATGCATATCCGACATTGCATCCTGCCGAGCAAGCACCATCAATTCCATGAAACCCATGTAACACTATGGGTTTCGTACCATTCTGGAAGTCCATTCGCAAGTAGAGGAAATCGATACGCCGGGGACAAATTTTGTTGATGTACGCAATCAGCTCTTTATCGGTCATTTTATTTGGGATGTTCTTGATCATAACCGTGGTTCGCGTGTCAAGGCCCTGCTCGATCTTGCGAATGTCCAGTTGGTTGTTCTCGGGAGGAGTCCGCGGAGAAGCCGGATACGTCGTGGGATATACACGGCCGGTGGTCGTGCCGTATGGATGATGGGCTAGAGACGGAGATGTATGTGGTGGATAAGAATAGGGAACAGCCTGAGAGGTAGCTCCGTGATAATACCCCGGGGAGGGCGGAAACGCAGACCACTGTTCTGGTAGGATGCCTGGTGCGCCCCAAGCGACCCAAGTGCCTGTGGACGCATCCCAGCATATTGAAGAGCACATAGGCATAGGCGACTGCGAGGAGACTGGGTATTGCATACCGTGAGCTAGGGACGAAGAGACCCAGGGGGGCTGCATAGACGTATCTCCAGTGTATCGGTCGGTATGAGTGAAATAGTCATGCATAAAGTGTGGCTGGGCTCCCGGACATGGTGGAGTGCACAGGTCGGTCGCGCCACCAGCCACCTGAGCGACCTCAAAAGGACAAACCTGTGGGCGATCAAAGGCAGTGGAGTTCATGCTGGCGGTCCGCGTGTAATCTGTTTCAGCCAGCCTGTGATGTGCGCGGGAACGAACAGCGTCAAAAAAGAGATTGTTCGATCCACGTCTACTGAACTGATCGGGGGTGAAGGGGCCAGTGCGCTCGTGAGGATGGTCGACGGAAAAAGCTTCGTCCGTAGTTGCCTCGATGCTGTCCACAGGGTAACGAGAGGTGGGTTTCTGGCGATCAAGAATGGACGACTTATGACTGTTTACAGGTGGGCTTGCGTCCAGGCTGATGGCGTTGGTTCCTTCGTGTTCGCAAGACCTCGGATAGTCGCAAGCTCCTGCGTCATTCAGGAGAGGGAAGGGGACGCCGCTCGAGGTCGTGATCGTTTGGGACTGGGATAAGTACGTGGAAGCCGTGGGCGTCTTCGGCTCCGCGGCATGTCCACCTCCGACATGACCTTCTAGGCCGGCCAAATCTTCTTTTTCTAGACCCCGTGGCCCACCACATCCACCACGTAAGACATCTCGTTGGATGAGCTGGAGTTTCATGTTGTGGATTACTCCTCCATCCAGACTTTCCCATGCTAATTCCCCCGCACGAATGTCGTAGTACTCGACCATGAAAAGCTGGCGAGTGTACAAGATGGTCAGACACGAATCGACAGGAAGAGAAATAAAACGAAAGTTGCCTATGACTAGGCAAGTCGTTCGAAGAGAAGTCGAGCGACTATGATATCGGAATCCGTGTGCCGTACGCATATAATGGTATCCCTCAAAGTAAAACATACCTGATTACATTTCTCTTCATCCTCCTTCAACAGGCGGAACGACTTGAGTTCCCCATACTTTGCCAGCTCGCTTTTGAGTTTTACGGGCACGAAGAAGCGAACTCTGCTCCAGCCGGAATAGTTGTGGTCACGCTCTGCCATCATTCCACCCACCGACACACAAAACGCGCCCTCTGTGTGTGTCATGGCGGCTGACGCTGACTGACCAAGGAGCTGAAAAGGTTGAGAACGTTGCGGTACGGAATACCGGGACAAACCTACCTGTAGGAAATGATCTGGAGTTACGAACAAGCAAGTCAATGCCTCCACCCATGGGCTGCCCACCGTAGTCTCGTATGAGGTCCTCTGTTTGTCATCTAAATCGGAACCATAGAGTGGATGCGAGCCATTAACCTCTATGAGGCGTTTGACTCTTTCCGCGTCACGTATGTCGTAGAACGCGAGGATAATGGCGCGTTTTTCCTGAAAGCAATAATAGATGGTCTGAATGACGTTCCCTGTCTTCGGGACACTTTGCGGGTTTGCCCGAGACAGGGACGAGTCATCCGGAAGCGCTGCCAGTGAGTGGAAGTATGGACCGATTACGTCCTCGGAGAGGTCGTTTAGAACGTTCCCAATCTAAATTGTCACTATCAGTTTAGCCCGCATGTGACACGGCAAGAGATTCACGATCAAGAAACGGCTTTCAGCAGAACCGCTGGAGAGAAGGTTTTTTTGGGGAGAGGTGGATTGCTCATCGCTATGGGCGCTCAGGTCCGCTGAGTCTGGATCCGTGCTGTCACTTCTGAGTGACGAGGAAGGGGTGAGAGGCGGCGTTAGATAGTGTTGGTTCTTCGACTGCTGACGGGATGGTCTGATTTTGTGCAGGTCGCCGTCTTTTATCGACAGGTTGGGTGATAACTTTGCGGGACTGAGGGATGGGATCTGAGACGGGGATTTATGTGCGGTTGGTTGTGGATGCGTCAACTGAGGGTCGGAAGAAATATTGCGCGTGCTGTGTCACGTGGGTGTGGTAGTAAGAGAGAATACATACGACAATACATTTGGACGCACCGCAAATTTGGGAGGGAGGGAGAAGGTTGGAGGCGTGGAGGACGGGTGTTTCCCTCTGCTGCAAGGCGCAGCGAAGCAGACATGATGGGGGGAGAGGATGAGGCTCGAAAAGGTGTCTGCGCACACGAACGATGCTTTAAGAAGGGGAAAGGAGAAGCTTGGTGATAGAAAAGGAATAATCTGGGAATTGGATAGGCAGAATGCGCGATTAATTTGATGGACCGAATTGACGTACAGAGAAGCGATGGTGCAAGAAGAAGGTAGGATCTCGTGTACCTCCGCGCATGTACGCGGGACGGAGAGTATGGAAGGGGGAAGTAGGAAACCAGAGTCAGTAAACCGGAGACATGACGGACACTGCACTCGACGGCGATACAGGGGCCATGAAAATGAACCAGGTACGACGAGAGAAACGAACTGCGTTACAAGTACACAGGGACACTTCCTGGAGAAGAAGGGAATGGATGCGAACACATCACACAATGTAGCAACTGTCGTGTACCAGGTGATTCTACGGCGCTTTCTAGTTAGATTAACAGTCTTACCAGAACTTGATCAGAGCAGGAAAGAGGCGCAGACAGGAAAAGGACGATCAGTGGTGACGCAAGGATAGAAGGACAGGGTTGACAGACAACGGACTAGTGAAGTAAGCTTGATCACCACCGACGGCCCACCGCCCAACGCTGAAGGGAGACGTGTGGGTGGTCTTGGTGCAAGCCCCTCTCCGCGATGCCAGTGACTGAACGGCGTTGATCGGGTTTGATAAGCAGCCCAAACCAAGAGGCTGTAACGAGTTGATTGCTGGTCGTTCACCCAGTCTGCAAAGATGGCCGGAATTCTCAGTGCAATCCTCCTCAGGTACGTGTCCGTAACTATCGCACCATTTTTTGGATGACGCGAAATGCCACCGGATTTCTCTATATCAATTTCATTTATCACCGGAGAAGCACTGTCTGGTTACAAATATGCCCACCTTACGCAAGCGCGGTACCCTCTATATTCGTGATGCTTCCGGGGATTCGAAACATGTCAAGTCTGGCTGCCAAAAGGTATAGGTAATCGAATAGACCAGTCTTACCAGCGACTCCAAATTCGGGCAATGATCTGTCTCGCGGAGCGTTCTATTTTACGACGGGTGGGCAACTTGGGAGTGGTCGTCGCGAAAAGGAACGTTCGCTCCGAGGCTACGGTCCAAACCAACGCATCGCGTGTGGGGGGATCTCATCGAATACGATTTTCGCAATTCCGAGAACATGCGGGCCGCAATCACCAGTCGAAGACAATACTTACTGATAAGTGGTCAGTGTCACAAATTAGACACGTGTTTGGCCACAAAACCTCTCGGGGTAATTGACCAACCGCGCCTCGACGACATCCACAGAGTCTGTCGGAAATTAAAAGACAAGCCGCCGATGCTCGTGACGGCGTGAGGATGGTTGTGCTTGGAAGAGCGGTAAAGCTTTGAAGCTCAACTTGACTCCAACTGATGAACCAGTTGGGCTCGATGGGCAAGCACAAAATATGACTATGGAAACACAGCAGTTTGCCAAAAACCATCCATACGCGTCACGCCGTGGCCCAGTTTGCCAGCCCGTTCTGCTTAGTAATCCGTATCATCGGAGGTGAACGTTTTTGAACACTCACAAATAAAGTCCATCCCATTGGATTATTGCCGTCAAAGGCCAACATATTTCCTGACAATGCCATTCTACAAGATGCTGTGTATATCCGCTCACTTCAGGGAATATGTACGTGCTACATGTCGCCCATCGCCATACTTCACCTTAACTAACCAGACGGTTTAGAGACACATCAAAGACCTAGTAACAATGTCTGCACGCCATGTGATGGACCAGGGTGGAGTTGTTCGGAATATCGAATACTGGGGAACCCAAACACTACCTCAAGTGATGAGGAGGCATAAAAAAAGCCAGACCATCGGAGAGTCAGTTTTGGTCCAACGTTTCATTTCCGTTTCTGACTGCATATTCCAGCTATTGGACCATGTACTTTGACACGTCACCTCGAACCCTCAATTCGTTGGCCCTCAAACTGCGGCAAGACCCCCGTGTCATACGCTGGACGATGCTCAAGCAGGGCGAAAAAATCCAAGACATAGTCCTGCCTAGAGAGAAAACTGTGATGAGAATGGACTACCTGAAGCCACTGAAGGAGAACTCGTGGTCAGACATTGGTTCTTTCTAATGCAGTTTCAAATCTTCACTCGCATCCACGCTCCCTATGTATTACATTCGCCTAATGTCTTCCAGCTCGTTGTAGCATGCACTATTCGACGCTTCGCTCCGAATTTAGGCCCACAGATCCACTTGGATCATCCTACGAGAACAAGTGATGACGACTCTGCAACAAGTCATCCATGAAATTTCCCTTATTTCTTCGACATCACAAAGAATTTCACTGTCGAATGAATTCTCCACCATCACCCATCGCTGTATTCCTTTGAATCTTCATTCTCTGGCGTCCATGGATCGATGGTGACACGTTTCCAAGAACAGACCATAGTAGATCTTCATCGGTAGCGCTGACTCCTCATCTTGCAAGACGGCCTTCGGAGGTATGATGATTTACTCCTCTGGCTGTGACTGTAGGCACAGCTCACGCAATCCAGATGAAGGTCAGTGACAGGCTGTTCGGAACTCCGTCGAGGTAGATTTCATCTGGGGGCTCAAGGGTGAAATTAAGGGTGGGAAAATATAGTTTGGCCAGTAAGAATTAATTTTAATATTAAATAAATTAAATCAGCACGCTTCTGGTATGCGAAAGTAGATCAGTGCCTGGGCCAGGCCGCAATACGGTGCTTGAACATTTCAGAGTCCGACAGATTTCAAACACCGCCATGACTCCCCCAAAAAATATACTCATTTGATTCATCCGCTCCAAAAAGCTTTTTACCCGAAACGCGACGTCACAGCCACAATTCTCCCGCGCTCTACGCCGCAATTTGCAATCTCACCCAGTCAACCACATTATGTAAGCTGGAGACAACCCTAGCATCTCGAAGATCTTCGTCTGCTTCTTTGTTTTCTTGATCTCCATCAGGGCTAGGTCGTCTGATCAGTAGCGCTTGCATTCCAGCAGCTCGGGCTCCGTAAAAATCGCTTTTGATAGTTACATCAAATTAGAGAAGAGACCTGGGTAAGCTTACCATTCAAGTTCATCCCCAACATGTACACCCCGGTCGAAACGAGTCGTGTTGTCAAGAGACCGCTTGAAGACACGTCGGAATATCTCTGCATCGGGTTTCTCGACCCCCTCCTCTTCACTCAGGAGCACAGGATGCAGAAACGGGGATATCCCGAGATCGGCGAGAACGAGACCTGTGGTGGTAGCATCAATAGGGCAGACCATTCTGGCGTACTAAATATGCTAGAACATACGCATTCTTGCATCTGAATTGCTAATTAGCGCCGTCCGAACGTTCATTTCTTGCAGCTGACCTACTGGGGTTTACGCATCAGAGATGCCAGACAACACAAGAGCGACGAGCTCACGACATACGTACGGGAAGTGCATCATCAAAGAGCTTGTATCCTTCACTGGAACTGAAGCGGCCCATAAGCTGGGGCACGATTTCGTTCAGGGACGCTTCCACTGCTGCATGTATCCTGTCAAGGCCCACGTGTTTTCGGTCTGGAGACGAAATGGCCACATACCTTGCGGGTCGGCACCTGCCCCTATGGCTGTCCTCTTAATGACCTCAGACCACCATCCATGAGCACTGAACTGGCTGTGGTAGGCAGGCTTGTCCTTTTGTACTTGCTTCAGGCCTCGAAGCAGGTAGGTCAGACGTAAGCGACCGGATAAACTAACCTACTGGCTTTGAACGAGCGCTGCAGGGCACTTGGACTTAGAACACCCAGGAATGGCGCGAACACCTCTGAGTATTGGACATAGATGGGTCGTCTGGGTGTAATGAGGGTATGAAGGGCATCAAAAGTGACGAGCTTGATCATTCTAGAGAGAAATGTCGAGTGAGCTCGCAGTCGGATGTTGTGTACATAAATAAGAGGAGTGCTGTGCATGTGCCGAGTCGTTTGCGTGCCTGGACTTGCAGTGTCCACCCGCCTTCGGGTCGCAAGACTTTGTCTCGTCCTACTTCTAGAAGCGCTCGCCTGTTTCGTTGTCTAGTTCTCTTTGACGGCACGCTGCGCACTCGCGACTAGCGCCGACGTGGATGTACGGCGAGGTGGTGGGCAACACCAGTTACAGTCTCTTTGACCTCCCAGGCCTCAGGCACTAGTAACACACGCCCGCAGGCGTCAATCCCCGGACTTCATACCTCCTCGTTGTTCCTTCTCTCTCAACGTTCACCATGTCTAATACTCCCCCCCTCGATTCACAATCGCTCCGACGCACCCAGTCAACTGGCGACATCCCCACCGTAACACAACCCCCGAGAGCTCGGATATCTGCGTCCCATCGCCGCTCCGCACAACGTGGTTTAGAAACAGTTCCTTCCTCACTCATAAACAACGCAGAACCCGCAGAGTAAATCAGATTCCAAATCGTTCCTTTTGTCGATCGCTGATTGTCCACAAGACCGACTTCTTGGCTCAGGCAGGCCAGCCAAACCCCCAGCGGAACCCATCCAGCGCCAGCGCCAGCACCGCCGCGACCTGGCCAGCTGCCTTCGAGGTCATTTATCCAGAGGCTGAAAGAGTTGATAGGTATGGGACCAGATGCATCCAGGACCAGAAAAGCGTTGGTATCGCTAGTCGGAACATTGGTTTATAACTTCCTCCAGGTTCGCTTCCCTTTGTCCCAAAGTACCCTTCTTACCCTGGCGGTTCAGGGGGCCGCTGTCGTAGCACTCCTCAGCGCTGCCTCAGTGACCAAGAGCCCACAAGATCTTATGATCGATCAAATCCATGCTTGCGGACGGCCTTTGGTTGCCTGGAATAGTATTTGGTTGGTGCGACTTGCATTGTCGTCTGGGTTGACATATTGGAACTACATGCGCATACGGGCAGCGTGAGTCAATGTCGTTCTACTATAGGCCATGTTTTCTCATCAAGATCTAGAGATAACGCCCCGAGAGAAGACTCCGAGTCAACGACGCAGCCAAGCGAGACTCAACCCACGCGTCCCGGAGATTCAAGGCATCGAAGGCAACCAGACAGAGGGACCTCCACGGCCATTAACTCAGAAGATCCCCCAGTGCCCTACAACCATATCTATGCGCGGTCTGTTGACCTACACTTCATCTGTAGCCGAAGCTGACTTGGCACCAGGTTATCCCTCTTTTTGTCCATGTTCACTCTGACATGGTTCTTGACCGCCCACATCCTCGAGTATACTTCAGTAAACACATGCCGTTTTTCTGCCCCTCTTGTCTGGTGGCTTACTTTTGGAATTTTGTGTACCATGTACTTGCTCGTCTTGGAAGTCGTTCTCTTCGGTTTCCTTGTATTCATGGTTTTGCCATTCATCATGGTCAGTCCCGCGACAATCCTTGCTCTGCGTGAAGCTGAAGTTATCTTTTTGAAGCTCTTCTACAGTATCATATTACTTTGCTTGGGCCGTCATCCGCTACAGAATCCGCATTACATCAAGCCCGATATCGGGAAGCTCCCAAAGTCACTCGTCGACCGCATCCCTCTTGTTATCTATATCCCGCCCCCGCCCGATGACACGTCAGCACCTATTTCCCTACCGAAACCTATTCACACTTATCCTCCCAAACCACCCGCACCCGCATCGAGGAAGAGATTTGCATTCTTCCGTAGAAAGACCTCGAAGAAGGACAATGTGACGGATCCCAACGCCAAGGATCGGAGTGCCAAGGTGTCAACGCCAGATACAATTAAAGAACCCGAGACATGGGAGGATAACTGGGAGCAGTGTGAATATCCCTTTGTCAGGCTAGAAGGTAATCGTGCTGCGTGTGCGATATGCCTGATGGACTTCGAAGAGCCGAGGAGGCTTTCTGCAGCTCCTCAACAAGATCCCGATAAGGACGATGCATCGGTCGGCCCGCCACCCCCCTGCGCAGAGGAGACAGTGATTCCAGTTGAAAACATCACCGAGGAAGAGCGAGACGCACTACCTCGGCTCGAAGATGCTGGCGAAGGCCCCCAACCATTACGTCTGCTGGCCTGTGGCCATGTCTTCCACGTGAGCACCCTGTTGTTTTATACTAATTTGCTTCTGAATCATCCGACAGAAAACTTGCATCGATCCTTGGTTAACTGATGTTTCTGGTCGGTGCCCGGTTTGTCAACGCCGTGTTGAGATTGATGAAGAACCACCAAAGAAATCTAGGCGGAGACCACGTCGTTGATTCTTGTAGGGTCCTCCTCCTATAGATTTGCTTGCAAAGGAAAGGGAAGATATGATATTCAAGGTAGCGAATCGTAATGTAATATTCTACATCCTGGACGAACTGATACAGTCATCTCGCACCGAGTATTTGCACTACCGACATTCTTTTGGATATGCACGGATTTGCTCCTGCGACTATGGAGACTCATCTGCGACAACACCTTTAATTCAGCATCCATTACCTTTAGTCGTTGGACCGGTCCTCTGAACTAGTAGAACCCCTTTACTAAAAAACCTCGCTTAATAAGTTGGTGTCGTTTGCAATTGGCATCGAGTCTACGAGTCTGCTTACTTCACACCATCGACCCGTCCTTAATGATGCCGCCAGCAAATCCCGGGCAACAGCTCGAATCAGATAATGGCTATACCCCATCAGATGAGATAGTATAGCGATCTTCTTTCGTCTTTTCCAGCATCGCGCTGATCAGGACGCAGGACCGGCCGTTCTCCCATGAGCTTTTCGACATGGACAGGGGTACCATTGCAGCCAGGAGGGTCTGGCTCAAGATTAGTCT
This sequence comes from Rubroboletus satanas, assembly GCA_038090635.1. Taxonomy (NCBI): domain Eukaryota; kingdom Fungi; phylum Basidiomycota; class Agaricomycetes; order Boletales; family Boletaceae; genus Rubroboletus; species Rubroboletus satanas. Next base: position 13,727 of record JBBPNB010000213.1, read on the forward strand.
TGCAGCTGTCGGGCTCCTAATATTCATTATATTGGCCATCTTGTCGATCTACTGGGCGGCTCTCGGCAGGTCTTCCGGGAATATTCATAATCTATCTGGGTTTGTCGTAGTAAGTACTTTTGAACTCAGTGGGATTTTGGGCGTTTGCTAAGGAGTCTGCTATACTAGGATTTTGACGGGGGAGAGATTGGCCAGGCGGTGACACAAGCATTCTCGACATTACACGGCCACGAGCAATTATCATGGCTGGTGCAAGACCCCTTGGATTTCCCAAACGGGCCGTCGGACGTTCAGATGGCTCTTCTTGATCATCGTTGTTGGGTGGCTGTAACTGGTGCGTGTCCTCGCGCTTCGAGCTTTGGAGTCGTCTGACGCATCATTCTTAGTTAACCCGGGTGCGACCTCTAACTTACTTGCGGCAATAAACTCCACCGATGCAGCGTATAATACTTCTCAGGCAATCAGCGCATACCTGACAGACGCAAGGAACGAAGCCGCATAGTGAGCATTCACACCTTGACGTGAAGGTGACACCTGGTGATGTCCTTCTTCCAGCCGCACCATCATTTCTCCAATGGTAAGAGTCTTCTCTCACGCCCTGGATATTCGATGGCACATTGCTGGCTCATAGGTACACGCGATCCTCACGAACATCACGCAGATGTTCGGTGTAGCTTTTGCGAGGCAATTGGCGTCCCATCCAAACCTTCTTGGCCTGATGAACACCGCACCGTCCCTTGTGATACTACCTGTTAACTACGTAGTGTATGACCTCAGGCCATTCGATGTTCCTGTGTAGGTCCTCATCGCATGCGAGACGAGCGTTACCAATCCTTTTCAGGGCATCCGCTGTTGATTTTGTTGGACTTATATATCTCATGATCCTCGCGGTAGGCATGCTTTACCACACTATCGAGCTTGTTGACTGATTGTCGTGTAGTTCATATTAACAGTGAGTCTGATTCAATGAGTTGCCACTCGGGCTTACTTGATTTCATTCCTTCAGAACCACCTTTTGGCTGCGGATTCTTTAAGTGGTTTCGGTAGGCGTTTGACACTGAGGTCATTAATCTTGATGCGTTTGCTCTGGCCCTTTATCCTGTACTTCTTCATCTCGGTGAGCAAATTCTTACATACTCCTCTTAAACCCACATGTTCGTAGCTCGTGTATTGTTTATTGAGTCTGGCGTTCGATGTTCCATTTGGACGATAGTGAGCCGGGTTTATTGCTCTCAGAGCGCGTACTGATGCTCACATAGTTATGGTGGTGCCGGCTTCGTTATTTATTGGATGATGTCCTGGACGGCGATGACCGCGCTGCACGTTTCTTCTTGTCTGCCAAGTAGCCGCCATTCTCATGAATAGATAGGGGATTCGCATTGGAGTCCATGATCACCCTTATGACGTTCAAGTTCGTTCCAGTCTTTCTTGTCCTGTGGATCATCGGTAAGTCATTGTTTTTAGGCAACCATCTAGGGACTCATTAAACACGGCTTTGGATAGTCAATGTTTCTGTGTCATACTACCCCATCCAAATGCTTCCGATCATATTCCGATATGGGTATGCAATGCCGTTCTACAACGTCTCCAATACTGTCCGTACGGTCGTCTTCAATACGAAAAACCAGAGTGCGTCAAATAACCAAGGGAAAAGGAAATGTCCTGAGCGGTCCGTGTTTCCAGTCGGACTCAACTTTGGCGTACAGTTTGCGTGGATTGCAGTTTCGTGCATCACTCTGCCGATCTTCCAGTGGCTTGTTCGACGCAGACAGGTTCAAGCTTGGCGTCAGGAGTCGCAGGCCAAGGAGTAATGAAAGAAAAAGAGAAAGAAAAAGCAAAACACGACCTGTTCTCTGCGATCAGATGTTGTACGATGGTTAGTTTAATCCTCTTTATATCCTCTTTAGCCGTTATATCTACTAATATATTTTGTCTGGAGCACTTTTACACGGTAAAATGTGATCTTACTATTAGCGACTGATTCTGCAATGTCAGCTATCCATTAATCGTGATCGTGATCGTGTATGCTTGAAAAACAGGAGTGAATGGGGATGGCGAATGATCTATCTAGCAATGGTAGGGGATATGTCATAAAGTATGGTAAGAAAGTCCACAGCTGTTTAGCTTGGTCCTGGTCCCGGAGTATTTGACTCGGTCCCCGGTTTTGTCGCCTCAGCCGGTACATGCTCTCGAGCGACACGCATTTCTGCCTCTATCCGTTCACGTGCACGAACCACCTTTGATTGTACGTAATGTGAATGTGGGGGTGGTGGTGGTCTACCCCCTCGTGAACCGGATGCTGGTGGGTCTGGCACAGGTCGAGGGGCGTTTACTTTGAACAGATGCTCGTAGTTCTAAGCAAGCACACGGTTAAGTTTGCATCAATCGCGTTTGCAGATGACTGGATAGCCACTCGCCTTCATCATATTCTCCATAGCTTCCCCACGTTTCACGTTCAGAACGAGATGTGCCTCGTCCAACGTCATACGGTGTTCGCGCGTCAACTTGTCGGTTGTCGAACCGGAAGTCGCATTGCGTACGCCTCCGACATCAGAGCTTAGTGCCTCTGGACGATGTTTGGCATCTAAGAGAGAAGGCACGACATACCCAAGGCACGACAGTTGTCAGTGATACCATTAAGTGAAACGGAAGACGTGCGTCGTACTTTGAACAGCTTGTTTGCCAGCTGCGGCGAGAGCCTTTCCGAATATTTGTGCGCCAGTGAAGATAATTTGCCCGATGAGCCTTGGGACGGACTACATAGGAATGTCAGTAACACGTCTGTCTCACTAGAGCTACATACCATGGAGCCAAAGAATGGGCTTACTAGAACGGACGGGCTTGCTCATGCTCACCGGCATAAATCACGTGATCATCAAAAATTGCTCGACCTCGGACCGACAGTCGACTGGTAGGACAAGTGCCGTTGGTGACCATGACTGGTGTACTTTCAGGTTCTCAGTCCAAAAAGCGGAAACACCGCCCTACAGAAGTTCTCGACACAACTCCCAGCCCATCACACAAGAAGAAAGAAAAACGACACAAGGCAACGGCTCCATCGGTCGCACCTCCCTCGAAAGATGCTTTGTCGTCGCAAAAGCGCAAGCCAAAATCCCCCAAAGACAAGGGGAAGTCACGCACGTTGGACCTCCCGAGTGAGTTCCGCGTAATCAACGCCAGCCTCGTCCTTTCTATCCCCCCTGTCTTTGCCACCGATCTGCGCATTGGGGTGGAAGAAATGCTAGATAGTATGGTCATGCGGTGAGCATTGGAATCTGTGACTGCGTGCTTCCTTTGTCGATGAGCAGGCGCTAACCGGTAATTACATCCTTTGATGGTTAGATATGTACCATCCCTGCAAGGTGTACTCTTGGCGCATTCAAACATACGGTTCCTGAGCCAGACTGCAAGTATACATGGTGATTGCCCTTTTGCTGTGTGTAACGTGAGCTTCGATGCGACCGTCTGGGGGCCCCGAGTCTCAATGAAACTAGGTATGCATTACTCTTCTTGGTCCCACCCATCGCTCGTACTTATACTGTAATCATTCCTTCCGCAATGCACGGATATCACTGTTCTACCCTTGTGCAGTGGGCAGAATAAGCTTGTGTTCTCCTGACCATATTTCCCTTCTTGTGCACCGCACCTTCAATGTCTCGATCCCTCGACATCATATTCCACAGGACCAGTGGTTGTTCGAGTATGGACCGGCAGAAAATGATCCAGAATTTGGAGAAGGAAGAGACTGGGATGCAGGGGGCGAATCAAAAGGCGCAGCTAATGGAGGAGACGATTCCACCGGGCTTCAAGTTTCTGGAGAGACCCGAGAAACGGAAAGTAGTGGTTGCTGGGTACACCATTTGACAGGATCCAAACTTGGCGATCCGGATGGTTATGTTGAATTCACAGTGATCGGGTACGTTCTTCCTCCTTTGAATCTATTCTGACGATACGATTCCTTCTACACTATGACGCCTTGTTGAACGTATAGTTTGACAGACTGACGGTAGCAAACGAGATGTTGTCCCTACAAGGGTCTATCCAACCGGACCCGTTCTCCCCCGAACATGTCCCGCACCCCGACAAGAGGGCTTCTTCTCCCGCTTTTCGCCAAGATGAGACATCGGAAGCTGAGGCTCATGTTGAAAACAGCGAACAAGAAGACGAGGGAGACGAAGACGAGAGTGACGAAGATGGGTTTCAACGCCTTGCGAGGCTTACGGATGTGGCGCAGGCGACTCAGAAAGCAAAGCGCGCCAAAGAAGAGGCAGAGCGACTGGAAAAAGAAAAGAAACGAAAGCGACGAGAAAGTCATAGTGCTGTTGGTGGTGAAGGTCCTCGCCATGGCAATAGAACAGAAAGGAAGCGAGTAAAGGAGATCACATTGTGACATTGGAACTGTGCTACTGTCCGTGGCCTCGTCCCCCCGATCGGAGCCTTGACTGTCCACGCCATTCGTCATGTAGGGGGGTAGCATGTGCTGGAGTCTTTGCAAGCGAGGACGTGGAGGTAGGAGTGAGTGCCGATTCTCACAGGTAGTATACTTGGAACACGCTCGCACGAACACGCTGCAGAGTATGAGCAGCGCCACATGCAGGCTTCGTGACACTACCGTAGCTATGTAGAGAGGCTCCAATCTGTTCACTTGGGCGCTGCTACATTTGTGCAGGGTCAACACCTAACCCCAAGCGCCACAACGAAGACATTGGAGTCTCACAACAAGAGATGGCACAGTTCCAGTTCAGCTCGCAGCGATACAAATCCCACAGGAGGGTCCCAGAGATAGAACCCAGCTTGGTTTATTTTACTCCATTTTTGAACATTTGTTCGTAGAGTAAACCAGTGTATTTTTACAAGATTAATAATATGACAACTAAGTGAAGATCTACACAACTCTACTAGTACGTCCGAACACATCGCGTGATGCACCTTGAAGATACTCACCGTGCACGCACTGGCGGACCCAAAGTTGGGCTTAACCCGGGTCAGCATCACACTAATAACAAAGTTCAAGTCAGCCCATTCCTAGACCGGCCTCCTATATTTACCAAGTCTTCCAAGCTTACGCTCTTGCATCCACGCGGTCCACGGTGGGGTTATAATTTCAGATCAGTAAACTCGCCACCGGCCCACAGCAAGTCTATGCGCGTACAGCCGGGGACTGAATCTAATATCCAGATACATCGACCCGCCAAGAATACATCGCCCTATATCTGCTGAGCTGCACTTTTGCGCTATTATGTGGCCAGAACTGCGTCCTCACTCGGTCCCGCCGTGTCGCACACTACCCTTTGTTCCATGTGTCGGGGTAATACCGGTAGAAGGTCAGGCGCGTCCATGTGGGCTGCTCCCCTAACGCTTCAATTCAATTTATCTCAAATAGGGCGCCTCTTCACCCCGGCCACCTTTCATCATTTTCTCATTGCAAACGCCATCTGTTTAGATGCATAGTGCCCAGCTTTTGATATTTCCATGAAAACCAGAAAATCAATCAGAAGCAATGATAGAAGCACACGATGGACATCGTGAACATGTTTTATCAGTTACAGGTGCACAAGGTCAAAGATCGGAATGGGCCAGTGTTCGGGAAACCATCTGATTCCTCCGGGAGAGCATACCTGTCCACGTCTTTTCATGAGAACATCAGGACGCGTGCTAAACGTATAAAGGTTGCAGGATTCTCTCTCTCCAACTCAGGCTCTCGCCATATCGACGATCCACAGTTCCCTCTTCCCCACCATGGTCTCCAAGTTCACCCTTCTCAGCAACCTTTTGCTTGCCTCTGTGGCTCTGGCTGTTCCTTCCTCTCGGCTTGAGGCCCGCCTCGCTCGCCGTAGCGAGACTCGCCAGTCGAAACCTCTCAGCCGTCTCGAGTCGCCCGCTGGCGCTATCTCCAACGTCGAGTACAGCTCCAACTGGGCTGGTGCTGTCTGGGAAGAGGGTGACGTTCGTATCATCCCCATAGTCCACGATCACGCCCATTCTCATCCTTTTACCAACAGGGAACTTTCACCAGTGTCACTGGTACCTTCACCGTCCCCACCCCGTCGGGCAGTAGCGGTGCTGCCTCTGCTTGGGTTGGTATCGACGGTGACACTTGCGGAACCGCTATCCTTCAGACTGGTGTCGACTTCATGGTCAGTAACGGACAGGTTTCGTACGATGGTGAGAGACGTCGAAATTTCAAGTCCGAATTGGTTTTCATCATTGTTCATTGAATAGCTTGGTACGAGTGGTATCCTGACTACGCCTACGATTTCTCTGGTATCAGCATCAGTGCTGGTGACGTTATCACAACCACCGTCACTGCTTACTCCACGACTTCTGGTATAGCGGTCATTGAGAACCTGACCACTGGTCAGACCGTTCAGCAGCAACTCAACTCTGGTTATGCTCTTTGCGAGCAGAATGCCGAGTGGATCGTCGAAGACTTTGAGGAGAACGGTCGCCTTGTTCCCTTCGCGGACTTTGGCACTGTGACCTTCTCTGGCGCCACTGCCTCTGGCCCTGCTGGCACCTACAGCCCCAGTGGTTCCACCCTCATCGATATTGAACAGTCTGGACAAGTTCTCACCTCCGTCTCCACCAGCGGAGACACCGTCACGATCACCTACGTCTAAACAGGTGACGACAGGTCATGGTCGCTCTTTGTAGGGAGAACCGGCGAGTTGTGTACACATATACCAATCAAGTTATCTATGGTGTTCCTGGGGATGTACCTTGACAAAACGACAAATGTATCACCTGCGACGCAAGCTTGCGAGACCATGGTACGACGTCCTAGCTGCTGGATATCGAGTCTCGACCTGATGAACTGACCACATCAAATATCTCGGATACATTTCCGCATCTAGTGGCAAAATTATCATCTCTGACCATAATAAACAGCATGCTACATCAAGCGGAGTGAATTGAATTGCATGCGATAGGATATCGCGTCTCATGGAAAAATCGATGCAACGGCAAAACAAACAAGACGGGTTACAAGGGTAAAATAGAAACACGGGAGGGGCAGCTTGGCACTGTTACAATGAATATATCGGATGGGCTCGAGTAAAGTAAGAATGGCCAGGCTTCAAGTCATCTACCCACTGGCCCGTGGGGTAACATGCTTGAAGCGGACAACGATAACAGTCACGTTATCATTGGTTTGTCGTGATAATGCGTGCCGAACGAGTGTCTGACTAGCTTCTTGTGCATCCTCGATGTTCCGTATCAAGTCAATGGCCCCCTGATCGCCAGTGATATCCCACAGCTATGACGGCATCAGATGGGTAAGAACGCGTCAAAGGAAGAGTACGTACCCCATCACATGCCAGAATTAAGAATTCGTCGTCGTCGCACAGCTGCGTCTCAGTAGTGTAAGGAGACCCGACGACAAATTCCTTCATGGACGAATCGCCCAAAGATCTCGTAACAGCCAGCACACCATTGACGCGTCCGCTCATGACAAAACCACCCGCGTCCGTGATGCGCTTCGCTTCTTGTTTGTCAGAACCTTTGTGATCGTACGTCAAGCGCACGGCCTTTCCCGCCCGACAAAGAACCCCTCGCGCGTCGCCTGCATTAGCACTGTAAAGCACGCGGCGGAGTGATGGGGGAGGCGACATCACGGCGGAGGTATTTATGTGATTCGCTGGAGAAGGGGAAGGCGTTGGGGTACCGGGTGAGAGTGGAGGCGAGCCGCCACCTCCCCCGAGATTTTTCAAAGCACGAGCAAAGCGACTGGTGGGTGATACACTCTTGCCTTTATTGTTTTTCTTGCTGTTCTTGTTAGATCCAGACGCTTCTTCACTCAAGTCGCTGACAGGAGATTCGGAGCCGCTTCTGGAACTTTTGGTATCCTCTGGGCTGGGGGTTGCGGCGGATGGTTGGTTGGTGATCGGAGACGCAAGAAACGATTGTCGGCCGTCCGCATCTTCGATACGCAAAAACGCAGTCACAGCTGTGCAGCCTGAGTGAATTTTTCCATCGGATTCCTCACAGAGGCGAGATATACGTCTGTCGACGTTGTGGAATGTCTCGTTAAGGATGTCAGGGACCGCAGTTGACGAGGAGGTGCGTAAGGAGTCAAGAAGGTACTGTCGTGAAGAATTATGATGGGCTTAGGCTGTGTTAGGGTACAGTTGTGGCATTTACCTCGTGAAAATGTTGGCCGCACCACTCAGCGGCGTGTTTTCCCGCATGACCATCAAACACTGCAAAGAATCCTTGTCCTCTGACGCCGGCGAAATCGACGACGAAAGAGTGCGCGTCTTCCATGAACCTGCGCGTGCCCTTGTCCTCGGACACGCCAACCTGGAATGCAGTGTTTCCGACAGAATGCTGGTTGAGGATCTACGAAATACAGGATGCGGTTATCTTGCATGTTTGGGGATCTGAAGAAACATACCCCGAAGGTGTCAAGACCATCTGCGGTGGTGATCGACTTTGAACGAGCATTCGGGGAATCTGAAAAGCGAGGAGTCGCCATGGTCGTGGTGGTGGATGGGGAAGAAGAGAGATAAGTAGAGATCGACCACAACTCATTGTCGGTCACGTGCACCGCGACAGAGCTGTAGATTTCTGTGGGTCTCGGGTATCTCCGACCAGTCCTCCTTCTCCTTCTCCTTCCTTCGTCTGATTGTCCGCCTTTTTCGATATCTTCGAAAACTGTGGATGTCTCAGCAATCCGTCAATGCAAAGCCTTCGTTACAGGGCGTAAAGATAAAGGCAAGGAAAGGTGCAGTCAAAGCCCAAGCAAAGCACGAACCATCAGGCAAGTGTTCCACCTTGTATACACTATGTATCCACGCTCATCTCCGCCTCCAGTCTTCAGAGACCAACTCTATAAACATCTTGAAACTGTCCCAGAGAACGATTTTGATTCCTTTACTGCAAAGCTCATACAGGCTGGATCTACACTCGAGTTCTTGAAATATGCAGACGCCCTCTTCGAGATCATCCTCGTCGGCGGCCTCATCCAGCCCGGCGGCTCGTACATCGATGACGGGGCGCCCACATCGCCCTTCACCATCTTCAATGCAAAAGACCCTGCATCAGTCGAAGACCTGAAGAAATACGTCGAAGTCCTCAACAAACTCATCAGAAGGTACACCTGTACTGTATGCCTGTTGGTGTTCACACCTCATTGCTGTCAGATATAAATATCTTCAGAAGCCTCTCGAGGAGCGAGCCCTTCCCAGTCTCCTTCAATACATCAATCGCTGGTCCCCCGACCAGCGCGACAAGCTCGCCATTACCATTGGCCTCCTTCTCTCACAAGGCATCGCCAGCACCGCTTGCCTACAGAGTCTTACCAAGGATCATCTCGTCAAAAATGGTCAGTAACTAGTCTCTTCTCGTGCCATCGAATTGGCCGCGTGACCAGCCTACCAGACGCATCTGTCGCCGTACTCGCCATCATGTTCCGCGCCTACCTGGCCGATCAATCGATGGATCATCTTTCTGCTGCTCTCAAGCGCGGTAACATCAAGAATCTTCTTCTCTTCTTCCCCCTCAACCGTCGGGATGCCAAAACTCTTGACGACTTCTTCAGAAAGGAAGGTCTCCCCCAGGTAGCAGAATGGTACACCAAGAAGCAATACGCCCTCGCGAAAGAAGGCATCATAACTGAACTTAAGGGTCTTTCTGGACACGGAGAGTCCGCAGAGGTCGTACGTGTACATTGGTTGGTTGGTCGCTTGGGACAGCTGATTGGGTCGCGGGGGCCAGATCATTTCAACGATACAGAGCAAACTAGAGGAGCAACAACTCCCCGATACCGAGCTAATCCAATGTATCTGGCAGGGTCTCATGGCTTCCGTAGATTGGGGTACCCGGCCGGACCAGATAGAGGGCCTTGCCCTGCGTGAAGTAGGGGTACGCGCCGTATCCGTACCTCGAAGCTCACCGCCAGCTGACTTTTGTACACTGGATAGAAATTCTCTCCCATTCTGGAGGCATTCTCCAAAGGGCCAAAGGTCGAGGTTGCCTTGATCAATCAAGTTCAGGTACACTGCTACGAGGATACGCGCATCATGAAGGCATTCCCTCAGGTCCTCAAGGCACATATCTTCTGCTGTGTGCACGGCGTCGATTCTCATCACCTCGTGTACAGGTTTTATACAACAATGACTGCATCTCGGACCAGGCCATCATTTATTGGTACCAGAAGGGATCTAAGCCTCAAGGGAGGCAACACTTCCTCAAGAGCACTGAGGCGCTCGTCAAGGCATGATATTGTTTCCGCCCCCTTCGCTACCTTCAAAGTCATCTGACAATTACAGTTCCTTCAAGAACAAGACAGCGACGAAGACGAAGACGAAGACGAGTGATGGTTTTCATCATCATCCCGCCACTACTACGCAACCGTGTACCTATTACATTCCTAGAATTGCACTCAGAGATGTATTTCCCATTCTTCCGAAGTTGTTCAGCCAGAACATGATACATAAAGCATCGACACGAGACCTAGGTACGTACAAACAATGCATCTCATCGAACTTGAGACCGTATATAGACACGGGCGCCACAGTCCAGTTTAACGATACAGCATAGTAAAAGGGCGAATCTCACAAAGTTTGGAGACCAGAATCTCGTTACAGACATGAATAGGACCAGAAAACTGGGTCCGTCTTGCGCGAAAACTGGGGAGCGATCACGCGGCACAAGCGAATCCCCATGATTGCCTTGTACATAGATATAAAATCGCGCAAGAAAAAAGGACGTCAACCCCACTAGTACAAAAGTTAAACAGGGGTTAGAATAATCACCAGGCTTCGGGCATAGGTGCAAGGTCCCCGGGCCAACCATTTGTTCCACGCATATTCAGAAAGATGCCATCAGAACCGTTGACGGGGAGGCCGAGGTCCGTAAGGCTCTAAAACGTGGAGTGGCCGAATGGTGAGGTTAAGCTCCAACAGTGCCAAGGAGAAATCACACACCTCCTCCTGTATCCATACCGGAATCGTTGAAGGGTTAAACATACCACGATCACCCGGCCAGGAAAAACCAAGTTCTTCCATCGTCAACGGAGGTGGGCCCACGGCGTGTGTGTCGACGTACGGGCCAACCATACCCTCCGGCAGTAATGGGGGAGGTAAATTTTGGATTGGCGCAGCGATTCCGGGGAGCATGCCCACCTTGCGGCGAAGGTTTGCAAGCATGATTCGCAACGTCAGTGCATAACTGGGCGCTCCATGTGTCAGAGAGACGTTTGCAAAGGACAGGCAACCACATAAGCTGACCGTTCCGCTGCTACATCGGATAGTAGTTGTGCCAACTGCTCGACTTGGCTCATTATTGCAGCCAAGTCCAGTTCTGTAGGGAAAAGATTGGCCATTTTAAGCAAGAACAAGCCAGAGAAAGCCAAAGTGACAAGGCTGTCGTGCACAGCATAACGGAGGGCAGCTCTGTAACAAACTTGGCTCGGTGTCTGTCAAGATAATTCGAGCAGTGTAACATACCGATACGCGGTGGAGCTCAAAAAGATGGACAAACAGTTGAACGCGGCATCCTTGGCCTGGAAAGCGAGCTCGCGCTGCTCAAATGGCATCTTGTCCCATGATACCCCGCGCAGTGCGACACAGACTAGCCAAAGCTTCGCATAATGAAGTTCTCCGGCGAGAATTTTGCGTAACAACGATTCTTCATCCATGGTCTGACCTAGAGAAGCGTGTGAGCGGTGCACTACACATCGGAAAGAGTGCCTACGATGTAGTTCATCGCAATCTGCCCACCACTTATCAAGGGCAACGTTGGCTCTGCGAATGAAGGCAAGTGTGTTGTGGTTGACCTCCCCATTCAGCGGCGCGAGAGTCTCGTATATTTGAGCTATGGGACGACGTCATACAAGGTAAATGAAGACAACGAAATGAAACAAACTCTTCTGAGCAATCAACTCGACAAGCGAGATGAGGCGGACATCTGTGGGCGATGCCATAGGATGTGTGAGAAGAAGACGACAATGCTTGATAGAGCATTCATCTCGTAGAACAATGGGTCGACCAGTCCCCAAGCTCATTCTATGTCACGACAATCAGGTTGTGAAGAACAGCCCGGGAAGAAACTTACTGATGATCGAACCAGTACAGACACAACCAGATCCGCGCGGATACAACTGAGATGATCTCTAGCTGAACTCCGCACTATCAACAAGTTTTACGTACCAAGATCCCGCTCTTCTTCTTCGGAGCGCTGTTTTCCCGACTTATCAGCGAGCTTTTCTAGCGCGCGGTGTAAACCAAGGTCTAGTGCCATGCGCATCGCATGCCCACTTGGGAGCCATCCGTTCGTACTCCAGGCAGCAAGAAGCAACATCCCTGCAAGGGCAACATTATCCCCTAGATCTCACGAATGCGCAACCGCTTACCCATCACTGCTTCTTTCCTGACCACAGGACCGAACAGTGAGGATCTGGCAATGCCTTGTGCCTCCTCCAAGCACTTGTAAAACGTGGGACTAAGAGGAGCATTCCCACTACGAATCTTAGAGGCAATGGCGAGAATAGAATCGAAAGTCCACGGCGTACGCTCCGTTAGACTCTCGAACGTATCGCAACTGGGATCAAAAAGTGGGATGAAAAGATGGCATCCGGCAAAGAAACTGTACAGAATGAACATGAGCGATTCAACATAAGCGATAGGATGGTCAAGGAGAGCTCACATGTGGTAAAGTTCTCTGGCTTCGGTTTCGGAAACAAGACCCTGGGGAGTAGGCGCGTCGGACTTGTATGAAATGCGAGGAAAGCCCATGATGATACATACCTTTTCGACGACGTGTGGGAACGCGTTCCTCGGAATTGGTTCTGCTCGTTGTCGTTTCTTCACGCTCAAGCCAACTCAGTTGGTAAAACCAGACCATATTCGGTTGAAAAATGACTCACGTGGGAGGAGCGGTAGAGGGTGCTGCTGCCGCCTCTGCAGCTGCATTGGCCAACCCTTGAAGAGCCTCGATAGGGGCATTGAGTGTAGCGCGTGGGAGCGTATCCTCGGATTCATCTTCTGATGATGCTGCAGTGCTTGGGACAATTCCATACGTAGCGTACTTGTGTGGCTGCACGCATAGTTAAACGCCGTACCTTTGAAAGGCAAGCCAGACGTACCGGAGGAGCAAAGCCGGGGAGGGGGGGGAAGCTGGAATGAGAAAATGGATTGGTATTATCCCTGCCAGTAGCCCTGAACATATCTGACTTACCGACCGCGAGGAGTATAGGATGGGCCAGCATCACGGCCAGATCCTTGTTTTGCATTTGTGGTGCAATCAGGCTGCTGGCTGCTGGATTGACTTTGACTTTGTACCGCAGACAAGATGCGATCCAACGAGGATTGCATTCCAATCATCTGACTTTGCATGACCTATGACACACATTACCTCAACTGAGAGTCTCTCTAACGACAGACATGTTGCAAGAAATTTACCAAATACTGGCCCTCAAGGCGTGACAGGCGCCTATTTTGACGATTGTCAGAGCAGAGGTAAAATCCTCGATATGAACATACTCCACGCTAGCACCAGATACTGGCTGAACAGTCTTCTTCTCCGGCTTCTCGAAGATGCATGGTGTACCACTTAGCTGACACCGACGACAAGGTGCCTATCCGAAACGGTGCCGGGCCGGTGCGGAAGGTCGGGCCAGTGAGTTAATAGCGGGACGGCAATGCAAAGGGCCGCCCAGAGCTTACCTCGCCCTCACATCTGTTTTTGCCCTTTCTGCAAGCAGTACAGGCCCTGGCACCACGCTTCGGGATGTGTGCAGAAGATTGGGATGGAAGGGGGTGAGCTGATTCCTCCACGGGTGATTGGGACATGCCCTGCTGAGGGTTGATTGGCACTATGCTATTCGTCCGACGTCGCTTCGAGGGCACGTTTGAGCTATTTGAGTTTGTAGCGGACAAGGACATGATAAAAGACGGGTATAGCGATTATTGTCAGTGATGAAGCAGACACTGCCGGTTTCAGCAGGAAGACATATTCTTTCCCGACAATACTGAACACGTGCGAACGGAAACCAGCTCACGCGCTCTTCCCATCAGCACCTTGTAGGTAATCTTCAAACACTTGGTCGCATCTTGGGAACAATCGTCTTTCTGTCATATCTTTTCTGCCACCTGAACATCCAACGCCGTCAAAGGCGTCCCTCGTGACGAGTCCTTTCTCTCACGCGCCCCTACCAGTTCGGTGTCGATATGCATTTTCTCCCCTACTTATGCGGCGGAAAGACTTGCATCCCACGGCAGCGTCATTCGGATTCTTGGCCCTTTTTTCGTCAGGTACACTGCTTGTTTACGGCGGCCAGCAATATTCATAATATTTCCTGCCCGTTGGATCGCGCCGTACTCTCCCGTATATCAACCGGATTCCCATGCGGTTGAATATGCGTCAATAGGACCGGCATATCCCCTCGGATTTCTCAAGGAGACAAGGGGCCTCGACGAAAATTATAACTAGGACAGCAAGCTCACCTAGTGCTCGCGTACAGAGCTGATCCGTTTGAACCGAGGGTAAGAGTTATTCGCTCAACCCCAACCCTGCAAGCTGGCTTTTCAACCTTGGAGGTGAGGTGATTAATGACTCATCAATTAAGCCTTGTCGGTTTCCGTGCCAGTGTTTATGCCGCTGAAACACTTGCTCCTGTTTTGTCGTTCAAGCCGTCTCCAGGCAGAACAGGCATCCTTAACACCGCAAGCTGAAAGCTCTCAACGACAACTATCCCACAGTTTCAGGGCCCTCACTTGAGGCGCAACTTATCATGACGTTATGTCTGGAGGGCCCTAATCCCGGAGTCCCGAACCATC
>JBBPNB010000214.1:0-28430 GCA_038090635.1 Rubroboletus satanas
GACATGTGGTGAGAAGATGTGATAGTTGATCCCAATGATGGGCTCATCCTGCCACTAGGCCAATTCCGACAACCCGAAGATCGCTATAACGAACCGACGGTGTACGCCGACATTCCTGGAAAGAACAAGGGAGTGAACTCCACAACACGTGGCGACACCTCTTACCTCGTTTCCCTCAGGGACTCACAGAAAGGTCTCGGTCGGAGCGCCGAAAACCAAAAGCAAGTATTCGGTTTAGGACATTCTGATGGGGCTGACTCGTGTATGCGTTTTAAAGTTCTGCTTTATGTTCTGCTCAGTCCCCAATGAACCCCCGTACGCGTCCTTCAAATGGAGACCTGCGTCGGAACCTCTACGTACTCGGTTTGCCGTTCGACCTCACAAAGTGAGATCCTTTGTCCGCGCAAATGTATAAGCTCCAATGTCACTGTCCCTCTCTAGGCCCGAGCTCACCAAGATCTTTGAACCTTATGGAACTGTAACCCACGCCGTCATTCTGGCTACCTTGGATAGCGCTTCTCGTCGGCGCGGCTTTATTGTGATGTCAACCCATCAAGCAGCCAAGGCAGCGATGGATGCGTTATCGCGCACACAGATAAAGTTCTTGTTCGACTTACTTGTCATTTAATCGCACCTCACTATTCCCCACAGGGGGCATATGCTTGATGTCTCGTGGGCGGTAGTCCAACGTTCCCAAGGTCCTGTGGCTCAGTATGACTTAGCGTTGCCTAATTGGTTTCCACTATAGGTTTCTTGGATGGAGCGGATCGCACGATGATGCTCGCCATCTCCACACCTTCTATTTCTGAACCAGATGGGCTTTATTCCATTCCCGCCGGATCAGAAGGCCAGATAAACAACCACTGGGAGCTTACCCATATACCGACCTCGAAACTGCTGGTGGCCAATTTATCTACTATACTGTTCACACAGGTCTCAGACTTACACCCACTTTTTTTTCCGTTTGGGCCCATCAAAGACATCAAGATTTTCGGATCGTCGTCTGTCGGTCCCCTAGACACAACCACTACAGCTATGGTTGAATATGTGAATGTTTCGAGTGCTCAAGAAGCGAGAGAGACGTTACAATTCCAGTCATATGCTGGACATCCTATCGAGGCTCATTATATTTGCGACACAGGCACGTCAACGCACACAAGGCCTTCTCCGTTCCTCTCCGGGTCACTTTTGGGGCACGGAAAATCCTCTGATATCGGTCTCAACCCATTCGCTATTCCCTTCAACATGGGCTCACGCTTCTCCACGGGAGATCAGATATACAACTCTCGCTATAATGCAGCAATCCCAAGTGGACTACCTAGCGACGCCCCTCTTGCTCCACAACCTTTTCCAGCGCACATGAGGCCCTATATGACGGATGCTATCTCTAGGTCTAGTTCTGCGACGAGTTCAACGTAAGTAATTCGTGCTAACGTCAACCATTCTTTTTCCGACGTGATGTTAGCTGGAGCCATGATGGTCGTCCGCTCAGGCCCTCGCGCACATCGCACTCGTCTCTCAGCCGTGCCAACACCTATACTTCGTATGCTTAGGGCTATGGAGCATTGCCATCAGAATTCCACACGTCCGTCAAGATGCTTTCATGCTCGCCGCAATAAAATTCGGAAAACCTCGCTCCCACCTCGTTCGTCGCGCGATAACTTCAAGCCCGATTCCATCCACTACATTACCTTCTCGGTGTGATAATATGGGATCATGTATATTCTTTTGTATAACTTGGGACTGTCCACTTGTATAAATGACTGTACGCTTTAATTGTATGTATGCTTGTAAGGTTCTGGATACATGTTTCAATGTGAAGCCGAGTCGTCCACATTTGTAGCCGTCGTTCGTTCCCGTTCTTTGATTCCCATAGCATCACTCTACGTTCCTGAACCAATGCCTTGTCTGACTCACTTGCATCGGCGAGCACATGCAATAGCCTGAAGTGGAGCCGGCTTGAATGAAATGCCATCCGGGCTCAGAGAGATGATCGATTGATCAATGAAGCTTTGAAGGCTCGAGTTTCGGGATCGTGAACACGAACTCGGCTTGTACTATTCTGCACTTTTGTAACCGGCGCACTCGGGGCTTTATCACCGGGTGTGCACACCTCAATCATCAAACCTATGTCCCTCTGCAGTCCAGCCGGTCGTTGAGCTCGGACGATCTGGAATACGAGGGACATGGTATCTATCTCTCAGTGAAGTAAGACTTCTGACCGATTTCGTTCCTGATCCACTGCGTCGGTGCTTGCTACTCAGCGAGTTGACTATGCCTCATACGATGCGATCGTTCCAAAATTAGTCCACCAGAGCAACGGAGGGCAAGTCACTGACGCACACACTGACATCGTTCGCTCAGCATCAACGATAATTTATAGGCAACCAGATTGAGAAAAAAAAATCCTCCTCCATGAAATGATGATGCAGGTAGCCATCTGCCATAAAAAGTAAAGGATACAAAAACTGCTGGACCACCAAAGCAAAACAAGTGCCTGCGTCTGCGGGGCTAAATTAATAGGAGAAAAGCAATGAGGGGGAGTAGATTATCGCATCGAGGCGATGGGTGGGTTCCAATCGAAAATTCATCCGTGACGTCAGTACTAATCAGTATAGGTGAGCGAGAAGCGAGATAGCGAGGGCACTAGTTACGAGGACACCATGCATGCCATTGCCACCGGAGAACGTGCTCGCGCCGTTAATCAAGGTCGAGGCATTGGAGAAAGCGATGGACGGAGTGTCCAATGTCGAGTTAGGACCGTAGACATAAGAGGTAATTCCAGGACCGGGGGCAGTGGGGTCGTTGCATTGCACAGAGACAGATTGGTAGAGGGCGTAGTAGTGGCCTGGCCGATCGTGAGCCTCAATGAAGAAACGTAGATGATGCAACATACCAGCTGAAGTATAATCGGGATCATTATACCCGGCCAAACCTCCACTCCATTGAATAGTGCCCTCAGGTTCTGAGGAAACACCAGCTAGCCAAAGGCTATGCGATCGATCGTGAGTTTCAACCAGCCGAACATATTCTTAGGAAAGCCGTACCTGAGCTGGATGCGGCTGGGAGTGTTGGGGAACTCGTTGACACCGGTAACATTGTTGATACAATCAGCAGCTAATATGGTCCGCGTGACGTTGCCGTCGATCAGGAAAGTCAGGGAGTCAGGTTTCCAGTCGATCTAATGGCAGGTGTTAAGATCACAGCGCATCACTGGCACATTGGGAGGGACGCACGGTGTAATCATGCCAGTTAGCATATGTATCTGTGATGCCGGTCTCAGTGACACCATTGGTGACGGAAGCTATGGAGTTCGTTTGTGAACAGAGAGGAGGGTATGTTGGACAAGCTTACGGATGACGCCCTGCCAAAAGTAGTTACTTTGACCTTCGGTGGTTTTGTTTCCCGGGAACTCCCAATCGATTTCGTCTTTAATGCTGCTCATGGTGATGAATGCAGTGACAATGCCAACCCAACGGCCGGTTTTCACTGGGAAACGAGAGTCAAATGAGACGGAGGAAAAGGCGGAGCGAACATACACCGAGCAGTGATTTGGCCATAATAAACATAGCGGGTGGAAGACAGCAAACTACCACCGCCTTCCTCAGTAAGGGTGAGAGCAATTGCAGCCTCTCCATCTGAGGTTGTATTGAGAACGGAACCTTGCTGGAGTACCCAGTCTGCATGAAGGTAGTGTGGATTTATTCCTTTTGAATTCAAGTTAAACGTACCATATTCGCTTGCATTACCATCGAAGTAGGTGTAATTAGAAAGGACGCGGGAGGTGTCGGATAGGGTATACTGGGCGGTGGAGGTGAGTACCAAGCTCATGGTGTTAGGTGCTTTTGCGTACGTTAGCACTCTGGCATACGGGACTGGGCTTACAGGAGGTGAGGGAGTAGGAACTAAGGGGGTTACACCCTCCTAGACAGTACTGCTACATATCAGCACGGCAAATTGAAGAGAAACCGGTGGGACTGACATAGCCCTGTCCGCAGAAGCCATATTCACCTGATTGGTTGCGAAGAGTGTAAATAAAGACGATATCAGATTATAGAGCTTACTGCAGCAGGGGTAGTCAGACGAGCAATGATTAGTGATGTTACTGAGGAGGTGATCGTCGGAATCAACCAATGATATTAATAGGAAGGAGAATACCAAGTTGCGCCCTGGGCGGCAAATGCGGTGGGGAGCACCGAGGCGACGAGGGGGAGGAGGGAAAGGAGCGCAAGCATAAAGGAGAGTTGGGCGAATGAAAGTGGGGGTGGAGAGAGCAACTAAAAACAAATGGTAACTGTGACCTAAGAGGGGTTCACCACTCGTTCCGAAAACATGATTTACTTGGCACGTCTGTGTTTGGCTTCCACAAATATGCCACAACGGGCCACAACGACGCGACGCATCATCGCCGCGTCTCGCGTCCAAGCGTGCTCACCGTCGCGTTCAACGTCCGACATGACCTCTCAAAGAGCCCCAGAAAAACAGTCTTCATCAGAGAACATGAAACAAAAGAGTCTTATGAATTTCTTTGTCAAATCCGGTGTCAAACCTACAAAACCGACCTGTGCGTCCACCCCAGCGTCTACTCCAGCATCCAAGTCGGTGTCATCGAGGCCTGTGCGCTCCCAATTGGCGGGTGGTTCTGTGTCGTCCGACCTCGAGAGCAGCGTCAAAGACACCCCTCCAACGAGCGAACCCATCGACGTGGACATGCTCTCGGACGAGCAGGGAGTCAAGACCTCAACTAGGGCCAAGTCGGTAAGCTCGCCAAGTTTCTCTCACTTCACTGCTCCGGTTTCACTCCCACCTCTCAGACGCGCCACAAGCGCAAGATTGTCATCGCAGATTCCGATGATGACCAGGATGAAGATGCGACCACTCTCAGCAAGTCTCCTGTATACCGCACCTCCTCTCCTGACTATCATGATAGGTCATCACCTTGCCGAGGTTAGTGTCTCGTGTTACCTTGCCGAGAGTGCACCTGACAGGATGCATATATCCTAGGTCGGACCAAAAAGCCGCGCATGACAGTGCTGTCCTCTGACGAAGAGCAGGGTGATGTCCCTTCATTTGGATCGCGCTTGTCAAGGTTCAAGAAGTCCCCGGTAAAATGTGTGTGCATGTCCACGCACTCTGCCATTTTTGTCGTGTTTATTTTCATCTGTCAGCACGTCCATCCCGCTCCAGTTCTCCAGCCGACGATGACGACTTCATCGTCCCTGATGACTCTGATGAGGAACCACGCGGCCGTTCTTCATCTCGTGCTTCGTCTCGAGGGAGTACGTTCACGCGGTCGTCTAGGCGTTCCTCCCATCATGAGGATGAGGACGAGGACGAGGACGAGCCCAAGACAAAAAGATCGGCTCCGGGACGTCGCACCCTCAAAAGGGCACCCGCCGAAAATCCCAATGCCGGCAGTGTGACCTCCCTTTTCTTGACTGCAGCCGAGCAGCGCGCTCAGGAGAAGAAGTCTGAGAAGAAAGCCGCAGATGATCCATTCAATTTCTTGGTGGATGTCAGAGATGTAAGTTTTCTCCGCCGCAGGCCTGTTTCTGCCTAACATCGTCTGTAGAAGGATGGTGTACGTCCAGGTGAACCCGGGTACGATCCCCGCACTTTGTACATCCCAAAAAAAGCATGGGTTGAATTCACGCCATTTGAAAAGCAGGTACGTCACTTTCAAGAGTATGTGACATGTCTCTAACTACGACGTTTTCCTAGTTCTGGGAGGTATGATATTGGAATACTTCTGCCTGTGCATGCACTAATGCTTATGTTGTCAGATCAAGCAGAATCATTTTGATACGGTACTCCATCTTTCTTTTCCCCATTTTTCAGAGGGTCTGAACCATTTTTCAAGACCTTGTTCTTCCAGAAAGGGTACAGTGATTTCTTCCCTCTACCTTTGGATCGCTGAACTGTACTCGTCGTTTTCAGGAAATTCTTAGAGGTGCGTATGAGATCCGTAGGTGCTTCGTCCAAGCTGACATGTTCGCAGTTGTATGAAGAAGATGCGCGTATCGGTCACAGGGAATTTGATTTAAAGCTCACTCAACGAGTGAAGATGTCAATGGTGTGCAGGTTCCTGGTAGATTCTGGTGTAGTTTTCATAAGGAAATTCTGTAGGTTGGCGTTCCTGAGACATCTTTCAATTTCTGGGCCGCGTAAGTGTTGTTTTAGTGCCGCATATATCCGCTGAGGACCCGTGATGACATAGCAAATTCCTTGCAAAAGGTGAAGATGGTTGTCCCCAGCAGATCAGTTAGCTAAACCCACGAGTAGGCTACAAGGTTGGTCGGGTTGATCAATCAGAGACCGCTCTTGGTGCAGAAATGCGCGTGGCTAAATCGAAAGGTAAATCTACTGACGATAAAGGCAAGGAAAAAATTGTGCGGCGGTATGTTGCGACCCGATGTCAATTTCGAATTGGTGTTAACCCACCAACAGAGAGCTCAACAAAATCTATACAAACGGAACCCTCGTCGACGAGGAACTCCTTACGGATGAACAAGCCGGCCATTGCATCTCCATTCGCGAGGACCTTGATGCCAAGAGAGGTAGTAGCTTTGGCATTTGTGTGTTGGACAGTGCGACGTCACAGTTCAACTTGAGTTCTTTCGACGATGATGTTTGCTTTACAAAATTGGAGACGATGATCAGGCAGCTAAGGCCAAAGGAAGTGATTTTTACCAAGGTGACGCCTGTCTCCTTCCACGTCTGCTATTAGAGTGTTGCTTATTGGAATGGGCACCTAAGGGCAACTTGTCCGTCGCAACAGCACGCCTTCTGAAAGCTATCTTACCGTCATCGTGCCTCTGGACAAGTCTTCGGGATGTTGAAGGCTTCACGTATGAACAGACCTTCACAGAGCTGAACAAAATGTTCTCCGGAAACGAGGACGTATCCATGGACGAGGACGGCTTACTCAGCGAAGCTGTACCAGCCAGTATCCGAGACATGGCTGGTTGTCGGCCCGCTATAGAGGCACTCGGAGCGATGGCGTGGTATCTCCGCCAACTCAATATCGACAAAGATTTGCTGACTATGAAGAACTTCAACATCTACGACCCTATGAAAAGGGGACGGAATCTGGTATTGGATGGCCAAACTCTTAGCCACATTGAGGTGAAGGGATGAAGTTCGCTTCACTTGGCGGCAGCTCACGGGTTTGAGCAGGTATTACAAAATAACGAAGGCACAGATGAAGGGTCACTGCATAAACTACTGAGTAGATGTGTCACCTCGTTCGGTATGTCTATCGCTGCTTTCAGTTTCCTCGTGCTTCGATGTAACATCCGCCCGATAGGGAAGAGACTCTTTAGAATATGGCTTTGTGTTCCTTTGCGTGATGTGAAAGACATCAATGATCGGTGATTACACAGTTTCGTTAGGTTTTACATCTTTAATGTCCGTCTTTTGGCAGACTTGACGCTGTTCAGGAACTGATTAACCACGGGACATTCGAGGAAGAATTTACCAAACTGGTGAAAGGCCTTCCTGATCTTGAACGCATTGTCTCCCGCATACACGCGAAAAACTGCAAAGTGAAGGACTTCATCAAGGTGCTTTCTGTACGTGAATCCCGCAAATCCGCCGAATTTACTACGTTGACGTGAACACCGTCCCCAGGCATTTAAGAAGCTCAATGAAGGTCTTGCAAACCTAGCAGACAACTCCGAGTCATTCGCGTCCAAGACAATACTGGGTTTGTTGAGATCTGCGCCAGATCTTACCCCTCACTTGAAGAATGTAACGTCGCGGTTCACCATCGACAAAGGTAGACAATATGACTTCTGAGATGTCGGATTCTGATTTGGTCTAGAAACGGACGAATTACTTCCCGTGGACGGAAAGGACAACGTTTATGATGGTGTGATGAAAGAAATCACGAACCTAGAGAAGGAACTTGATGCGCAATTGAAGAAGTTTGAGAAGGAACTTGGGTAAGCTCAAGATGCCGTGGCGAATCGACCCCCCTCATAATTTGTCTCCAGACGGTCTCTGTCTTGGTGGCACAGCGGGACAGGGAACAAGGCAGGTTTAATTCCCCTATTGTTGAAATTCATTAATGCGGAGGCTACAGGAAATTTATCTCATTCAAACGAAAGCTAACGAGGAAAATATTCCTGACGACTGGGTGAAGAGTAGCGCCACCAAGGTGGGTCTCCTGTCCTCTTGTGCCAACCACCTGCTTACAAAATTGCTTAGGCTGCCAAACGTTGGGTCGTGCCCTCCTTGCAACCGACTATCCGTGCATTGAAAGAGGCACGTGAAAACCGCACCACTGCCATTAAAGAGTTCAAGGGACGGCTCTATGAGGAGTTTGACACCGACCGCGGGGTGTGGCTTCGAGCTGTCCGTGTTCTCGCTGAACTGGATTGTTTGTTCTCGCTAGCCAAGGCTTCCGTTGCGATTGGCGAGCCTTCTTGTAGACCCGAGCTCGTGGAAGGGGATGCTGCATTTATTGAGTTCAAAGACCTGAGGCACCCGACCCTGGCGGAACTGAAAGCGAGCTTTATTCCCAACGATATCAAGCTCGGTGGAGATGTGGGAAGGATCGCCTTGCTGACAGGTGCGTTGAGATCTATTGGTCATGACTATCTCTTGCTAAAGCCCGCTCGTAGGGCCAAACATGGGGTACGTGTTTGCTTGTCCTATGTTTTCCCTACCGTTAGACTGACCATTCGTTCCTATAGGGGCAAGTCTACGGTGAGTCCGCGAGATTGCCAGTGAATCATCGGCTCAATATTTTTCAGGCTATGAGAATGACAGCAACTGCTGTTGTATGAATCAGTTCGTCTTCGTAGTGAGAGAAAAACTCACTGTCCGCATAGATTATGGCACAGCTAGGGATGCGTGTCCCTGCCCAATCAGCTCGGTAGGCCGCGATAACATGCCTCCATGATCAACAGGACTTTCTCATCAGAACCGACAGGCTTTGTCCCGTTGATGCGATCCTGACCCGCATGGGGGCATATGATAATATGTGTTCGAACGCGAGTACTTTCAAAGTGGAATTGGATGAATGGTGAACTTTTCATGAATTTTCATGACATGAGAATCATCGACTAATGCCTGCACAGTTGCAAAATTTTGCGCGACGCGACTCCTCGGTCACTGGTCATTCTGGATGGTGCGATGAACAAACATTCAATTTATTTCGCTAACCACACTCTAGAATTGGGCAGAGGGACGTCAACCTACGTAAGTTTACTTTCCCGAGATGCGCTCGTTACTCATGATCTGTAGGATGGAATGGCAATTGCTGGCGTAAGTGCATACCCGCCTTGTAGTTCCCCTCGCTGATGGATTGCACGAATAGGCTGTTCTGCATGAACTCGCTACACACACACTTCCTCTAGCATTCTTTGCCACCCACTACGGTTCACTCACAGATGACTTTGCATACCATCCGAACATTAGGAATATGTACATGTCAACAAGTCTCGATGATGAGCAGCAAAAGGTGGGTTTCCGTGCCCTTCCACCCCTTTCTAACCTTACTAATCCACGCACAGCTCATTTTCCTCTACAAACTCGTTGACGGTGTCGCATCCTCTTCCTTTGGTACACATGTTGCCAGCTTAGCAGGGGTACCGTCTGAAGTTGTCTCGCGGGCCGAGGTTATCTCGAAGGACTTTGCAAAACAGTTCAAAGCCCGGACTGATGGCAAGAAGAAACAACTTGCGTCGAAACTCCCCCTCGTTGCGCAGGCTGATTTCAAATACTTGCTAGCGCTGGCGAGTGGGGATTCAAAGTTGCCCGATGATCCATACAAGAAACGGGAGTTGTTGAGGGTGCTGAAGAACAGTGTGAGAGCCTACTTATCGTGATCGTTGCACGACTTGTTTTTTCTCTGCTGCTTGCTGTATTTTATGCCTCTACTGATCGATAATGTACATACTATACTCGCCGTCCTGCACCGACATTTATCGTAGTTTATACCTCCTGCATTCCGCAGTGATGTTGTGTTATAGTACTTATACAAGTTGTTCATGGTATGATTCAGATGCTGCATTTTACGCAATACGTGTTCGACTAGCGCTGTCTCACTGATTGATTCGGAAACGTCTCATTTGCGGCGTGATCAGACTGGGGAATCCGTTCACGAACAGCATGTTTGCGAGATCTGTCCAGCCCGACGTCGTTTCGCTGTTCTCCTCCACAGGAAGTGATCCCCTGGGGTTGTTCTCGGTGCAGGTTGACGGCAGTCTACCCTCTGATTCTTTCATCCACCTTCTGAATGACTCCACTTCGCTTCCCGCACCACCACCACCGGCCGCTCTGATAACGGCGCCATCTGTCTATCGTGACCAACATACGGATACCAGCCAAGGGCATCTACTCAACCAAACCGTACTTCACATCCAATCTCCGACGCTGCGCGAGACTTTCATTCAGTGTCCCCCTTCGGTTCCGCCGCAAGGGTCCTCTGGCAACAGAGCGCTTGGACTGAAACATACCTGGCTGCATATCCAAGTCCGTAACTTGGGCAGAGACTGGTCGTTCGAAGTTGGCATCGTCGATAAGACGGGCAGACAAGGAACCATCCGATGTTCCACTTTTCAGGTGCACTTTTCGCCCCTCACCCCCCGAGTCGCACTCGTCATCACGGTTCGCACTTTTTATTATGCCATCCACTCATGCGAATAGTTGCCAGAAATCGCCAAAGCTCGTGCGTAATTACGGCGTGTCCCCGTCACTCCATCTCCCCCTCGCATTTCCGCCGTCCTCCTCGAGTCCTCTCACCGCATGGTCGACTATCGCGCTCAACCTTGCGAAATTCGTTCCCCAATTCGCTTCGCTCGCGCATATCCAGTCGTCGAGCGAATTCACTGATGACCATTACCCGGCGGAGAGAGGAGGGACGTCTCACCAGGTCCCCTTGCCTTCTGGGACGTATTCTCATCTCGCCTTCATAAAGATCTATGCGACCTGTCGCCTGCGAAGGATCTGGCTGAGCGAATCCGCTCCTATCACAAGAACCCCATGGGAATTCGAGCTCTACGGAGATTAAGTGTTGCTTTTTGACTTTGCTTTGCCTTGTTACCGAGAGTTGTAAACTTGCCCGCTTTCGCGGCGGAAAGCCGTGCTCAAAGGATTTTTGGTTGCAAAAGAGCAATTGGAAATAGCGAGTGCTTCCCGTGATTTGGTCAGCTCGTTCTCTCAAAGGACGGAGCGCCGATCTGGCTTCAGTAAACCGATCAAGTGGGACCATGGGCGTTGCCGTGATTGAAGACCAAGTCCTCCGTGTTCCACTGCATCAAGCTTCCTCCACAAGAAGTAGGCGCTCAAGGCGGTGAATATGATGATACACGGGAACGTGTATGAGGGGTACGCCACATTCTCGGTTGACGGCACTTTCCTTGTGATGACGATGGGAGTGACGGTACGATGCAAATGTACGACGCGCCACCGTCACCCGGAAATGCATCATGATCAAAGTGCACTAGCACTCTTGTTGGAGTGGGTTGCGATTCTCGTAACGAATCAGCCCCGACTTGTCTCCGATGTTTGTGTTTGTGTCAAAAAGGCTTTTGTCACTGTCACTGGTGTCTTGCTCGATTGCCGGAACTCGCTGTCCTCCCGCCGCATCCGGATCACCAAGGGTTATGTACACCTGCCGACGGAGCTACCCTCATGCTAACCCCTTGGTGACTTCTGGACGTTCTGAAGCACCATTCGTTCTGGATACGACACAGGCAATCTCAGATCAGCGCAGGAAGATGTGTTTGGGCTAGGGGATTGTGGGGCGACTGCCAAAAATCACGCATGGGATGCCTTTCCTCAGGACCAGTAACCGAACTCGGTCAGCTACGAACGTGCGGGGAAGGGGGGGGGATCCGTTCAGAGGAAAGGTATGGCCTGGCGAAACACGGGATCTCCGGTTAATCGAACCCCCGTGCAACGCATCTTTCGGGGGGAAAGAACGAGCATTCTCATTTCCGAAAATGTTGTTGAGCACATAGCAGCACTCGGCTTACACCCACCCACAAACATACACACACACACCTTTGATTATCTCAAAGACAGCAAGGGACTGATACTCGGATCACGTTCCCCCTTCTACCTACCCAGCGGAGTGGAACGGTTTCACCAATGAGGTTCAGCGTTCATCCGGGATAACCCTATAGGCAGTTCAGCCTATTATCGTCTCCCCTGACACAGGAACGCCTCGGTGTACCGGATTTCGAGGTCTACGGAGATGAAGTCCTGAGTTTGTATCTCTCCATCGCACGTTCGACACAACGTACTGTATGTACTACCCCGTGCCATCAGAGTGGCAGACGCATCTAAAGTCCCTCTTGAGATCAATTGATCGATGAGACACACACTCTCAGACGGACGGAATCATTTCCGCGGTGGTATTGTGAGCTATGGAGGGGGGGGGAGGGGCGATTCTCGTGCTTTTCCTTCGGTCGGACGTTTTTGGTGTTGCTAACTCTTTGTATGAAGTCTCGATAGCATGGAGTCCCTGCCGGACATCTGTGGCACGTGTCGTATGCGCCCCCTCAGGACGATGCCCCACTCGGTCTAGCTGCAGAGGCAGGGGAAGACGAGGTCGGTACGTGTCTCTGTTATCCCAATTGAATGAGCTATCGTATCGAATCTAGAGGCTGTCGATTCGGAGGTATGATTTCCAAGAACAAGAATGGATGAGCGACTCACAAATATGACCAAGACGTCCTGCATTCCAGGACAAGGGACGATGACTCGACGACAATCTAACTCAGCCGGGACGACCGCCACCATTCCCTTGCTGGTCGGACGAACATGTCACGTACATTGAGCCTCACGTCCGAGACACAGGTCGGCATCATATCAATTTCTCGTAGATGAGATGATATGAACGAAGCCGACCGCGTGATGGTGGCACGGAACGATGAAATGATGTGAGACGCCTGGTTCGCCCACACGCCCGAATGGAAACTAGATGGACAAATCAGGGGGCTGGAGGCGAGTATAATTGTGAGAGGCATCACGGGCATCATATCCCTAGCTCGCACATGCCAGGGAGTCCGAAGCGCTGATCATGAATGAAACTAACCGGTTTTCACGGTAACCTCCCTTGGATTTTATTTTCCCAGAGGCCAAGACCATCAGCGTCTCTCACGAGAGGAATCGATGCTTCGAGTTCATGGTGAACGAAGCTCTGTTGTTGTTATAATCACAGCATTGCTGCGTCGTTATCGCTTTGATTGATTGAGGAGTTTGAACATGCGGATATTTGATCCTCAAGTGCCCGAGCTGTGCTTGGAGCAGCCTTTCCAATAGCGGGAGTCCTTGTACCGTACGACTGGGAAATGACATGCCGTAAGGTGGAGGGGAGCGGGCCTAAAGGATCAGCGCGAGTTCCATATGGCAGGGACCACTCGACACCCCTCCACACTCGCTGCCCGGTGATTTTGGGACTTCTCGGAGTTGCCGTCACTTGCGCGGAGTAAGGACTTGAGTTGTGTAGTTCGGTCGCGGAGATTGAAAGCAGCATTCTTTCTGCTCACATACTTTGGTTGCTCTAGGCGGCGCTGCGGCGAATGGATGAAGATGTCGAAGATATCTTGGCCGATGCATTGGATACCCTGGGGGGTGAGACGGTCGGGGACCCGGGGCACGTCCAGTATGGCCCCTTGAGACTCACGGTGGCTCCCAAGGTGAATTCAATCATTGATATGTTACCATTCCTAATCGATCGTCGTCTTTGTTCTCTATTAGGAGGGAAAGGTGAGTCGTATCCGAGTTACTCGATAAGTGCACACCACATCGACCACGGCTCTTTTTCAAAAGGCGAACACGTTGCTTGCGGATCATCTCTTTTCGCCTGCGCTCGTCCTTGCCGAACTTATCGAACGGGAGGTTCTCCCGGTGGCGAGTCACCGGAGTAAGCTGTCCAGACAAATCGTAATTTTGGAACGGCCTTTTTGTTCATATTGACTCTGCATTTCAGTTGTGGAGCTTGGCACAGGGTGCGCACTGCCCTCGCTACTCGCCGCAACCATGGTCCAGCCCCCATCCCTGATGGTCGTGACCGATTATCCAGACGATGGCCCATCCTCGGTAATCTCAAAGCGAACGTCGAAAGAAACAAGCCACATGACCGATCGTCTTGTCAAGTTCATTGCATAGGGTACGAATGGGGAACGGACACGACCCCCCTCTTGTAGGTGTGATACCGATTCATTGCACCGTGATCATCGCTGTACATATTATCTTTTTCTTCATTTCGCGTTCCTTTTCCCCTCCTTCCGTGTCCAGGCGTCTTTCGCAGCGCGTCAACGGCACGTTGTCAGGCTATGACATAGTCATCATGTCAGATTTATTGCACTTTGATTCGTCCCACGACGTGCTCGTGCTTGCTCTCACATCGCTTCTCGCCGAAAACTACACTGGGACCACGCGTCTGCGACAACTTTCTAAACCTGGGTACCCATGCCGGCTTGATATGGGAGGAAGAGACGGATGACAAAAGCGGTGGACGGCATGATGAAACGTGGAGGGGTTCGATGATCGTCAGCGGGCTCGACATTGCACAGCTCAGTACGCGAAAGCGCATGTGTCGCTGGTGGAGTGGTCGGTGGAGTGGTGCAGTCTTGTCTGGATTGCATGCATGAATATCCGTTCAAACGTTTTACTCACACTCACAGGGGGGAAGAGTTCGTCCTGCGTCTTCTCACTTCCGTGCACACACGTAAAGGGCGTGTTCGATGAAACCATATGTTTGAGAAATTTGAATCGGGTTCATGAACGCGCGGTCGAGCACCTTTGCGATGCTATTGCGGCCCTGCTCCCTTCAAGGAATATTCGACGGAAACCATAAAAGCGTGGGATCGATCAAAGGGACATTAGCATACATGCATCCCGTATATCACATCATCCGCCAAAAAGCATTCTCGATTTTCGTAACGGGGAGCAGATCGCGCCCATGGAAATCACTGGATGATTACACGACGGCACGAACCTTGAGTACACGCCCAAAACAAAGTTAGGCACATAGAATGGAATTTCAGGCGTGTGACAAGCTTGGTGTCCATTACTTATCGGGTGCCGAATTAGGGCACCAGAAATATGGTATCGATGCATGGGAATTCACTGTATTGCAAGTCTGCCGACGGGCAGGATCAGTGAGACGAGCAAACGTACGTTACATGTACAGGGCGTCAACGACACTATCTCTGCTGGTCATCCCCGGCTTGGGTTGGGCCTTTTGGTCATGGAGGGGGAGGGAGGTTGAACAGGCACGTCTAACCTACCGCAAGCACGTTGGATTCAGGATGTACCTCACCCCCAACATGATTTTCCACCATCATGTCGCCCTGTGGGAGGATCGGGGCTCGAGTGTTGGGATTGGGGGAAAGTTCCGGACTGGATGTTGGAGGCGCAGCTATTATCAGATTCTTTTCCACGTGACTTTAACTATACGGATGGCCTGTACTGTGTGTAACACGCACGAATGGGGGTCTCGATGCAGTACTATGCCGTGTGCAGACACCCAAACCTACTCCTCGTCCGATGAGGTCAGTCGGCAATTGTGGAGCTGTAGAATTATGTATGTAAATCCTATCAGGGCACCACATTATTTCAACCCCTGTGGAGCACCCACAGCAGTTGTGTGATGTATGAAAAGGACTCCAATTCAATAGGCTCAGATCTTGACACGCGCGCCGAGGGATTTTTCATCCAGAGGCATATTCAGGGTCTTTCCGCAGCCTTGACGAAACATTCGGACGCTCCCACGTCCGGTCCAATCGCACGCAACCCAATTGGCATTCTTTTTCTTTCTCTTTTTCTTTTCTCTCCCTCGACCGCGTTGTACTAAAGAGGATTAGCAAGGAGGTCCACGCCTCACAACGTACGCCTGCTTGCTTTTTCCTTGATACACTTCGAATGCGATACCTACGTGCCATCTCGTTCGTCGTCCGCCCCCGCACGCAACAAACAAAAAGGGTCCCATCACCACGCCGTCCGTCCCTAGTTGTCCCGAGATCCCCTAACCAACGCGGCGTGCCAACTCATCGCCGGAGTGTCCCCGCGAATACCTGCGCGAGATCCCCGCGCAATCGCTTATGGAAAAGTGGATAACGTGATGATAACGGGAAGGGGGGGTCCCTCGTGTTCCACAAGCTTTTGGTTTACTTGAGTGCTTATTCCTCGTTATCACATTATATCACACGTAAACGCTTTCCGTCGAGGAGGGAGGCGGAGCGATCTCGAGCGAGCGGCGCCAACGAACAGGATGGTATCGGGCAGCCTTTGTCGTGGCGTCATACGGGTCCGTCGTAGTCAATGACATTGTGGGGGGTGTGGCGCTCGGTTGTAGACTTGTTTGAGACGCGATTTGCCGCGGTGCGGTGTCTTTTTCCGCCCGGAAAACTCATGATGATCGTCGCTCGCCTAATGGACCGCGTGTAGAGGACGACTTTGCCAGTTGACTGAAATTCGAATCTGAGATGCGTCTCTTTCGGGTCGTCCGCGGATCAGGCCAACGTACAAGGGTACATTGTACTGGATATGATCGCACCACCAAGCAAAAAGTGTCTTTTGCGATAATACGGAAAAGCGCTTGTTTATAATTAACTATTCATGAGGCAGGGGTTGTGACCCCCCCCGGAGATATGAAATATATCCATATTCTGGTTCCACGATACCCCACTCGTCGTGACGCCAAACATGAACTGATCCCATCGGAGGTGCTGGCGAGACAGCGTTACTACTCCCGCGGCGTGTCTGGAGTTCGCAAAGAATGTTGCGGTTTGCGCTACGATGCGCGACTTCCGGCCACCGATGAACGTTTGAACGCTGTCAATCTGAGGAAATTCGTGTGACATACGGGGCGGGGAGATAAGGTCGTGATCCGTTGAGATTCTGGATTTGTTGTCATTGGCACCCGGATTTCCTTGACAGGACGGGACGGTCAGGTAACCTACAGGAGATGCCGACGACATCGACCCAATCTACAGACACGAAGCGATGGCAGTTTGGCTGTCCCGTCTTATGACAACGCGAACTTTATCGCGTTGGGTGGCGAAAAGGGGGTGGAAGAAGATGAGATTCGGCGTACCTATCGCCAACGAATTGCGAGGCGCTCGATGACGAATTTTGTCCGTTGTGCTTACTTTTCGAGTGGGGCGCGTGCGAGGCACTGTCAAAAGACAGGCTCTCATCGACTGCCAGGACGACGTGTGTGATCTTGAGTAGATCTACCTGGAGGTCCGCGGAAGATTCACGCCTGCGACGCGTTCCACATGGATATCTTGCGATGTGGACGGAGTCGGAGCGGTCGGGATGATCAACGTGGACTTGATCTGGGACGGTGGGATGTGGCGAAATGGACACAACTCCGCTGTTTTATTGCTTTTGGGTGATTTAGTGGACACTGCACCCGGTGTGATTAAGTGGTCGATGGGTTGCGGGTCGTGCAGGGTATGGCAGGCATGAGTAGCACCGACATGTGGAGGTGGGGCAGAATCAGAGAAGATCCGAACAGGGGAAATGCGGAAAGCGAATCTGAGGGACCACATGGAGGGCGAGGCACGTACCGAGGATGAGCGACAAAGTAGCAACGGACGATGAGAGCCGGTGTATCGGAAGAAGAGGTCGGCCGACTGAAATCCGCGATTCTAAACGTGGTCTGCGAGCGCTTCGGCGGATCATCATCGATACGGTGCACCGAGGCGGGAGGAGAGGGATGAGTCCGGTATACCCTCTGCCGCACTGACGACGTCTGTTGTACGTTCCGAGTGGCGAATTCGAAGAAGCACAGTCTGAACGTTGGTCTGAATCCGAAGATCTGGGACAGGGAGATGGGGAAAGACGAGGAGACCACGGTGGGTTCAAGCCACTTAGCGTCATGCTGACGGTGGTGAGTCTGTACAGCCACCAGGATGTCTCTCTCAGTGTGAGCGGGCAAGTTTCCTGGAATGGCAGGTCCGTTCGGCCCGATGGTGAATCGTTTGAAGAAGCACTGTACATAAAAGGAAAAAAGGGAAGCAGCGGGTTGCGTCACGGAGGGAGGTCGAGAGAGAGTGGAGTCGAGGTATTTGGGGGTCACGGTACGTCCACGAAAGACTCTGCCATTGGGTGTATTTTTATTTTTGACCGAACAGACAATATAATTTTTGTAAAATTTTTGGATGAAATGACGGTAAGGGTTTATTTATGTATGCAGGAAGGGGTGCCTTTTCGCGAGATGCAGATTGGGTTCAATCAGATCCAGCGAGTCTTGCCCCCCCCTCCCTTTCCTCCCCCTTACTCGTAGGGAGACGCCCGCTTGGGCTGCTTGCCCGAATGGCCCAATCAATTTCATCTCTGATCCTCTTTATAACATCCTCTCCGTCTTTTGCTTTCTCCGTCCCCGCTCACCCTCCTCCTCGTCCTACTCCCCGTCCTCCTATTACTATCGATGTCCTTGGATCATTTCCCCATGTTTGCCGAGCGTCGCTTCCAGTCCACCGAAAGGTCCTCCTACCCGGCCCACGATCACCTCATTCCCTCCACCTCCTCGTGGTCTTATTCTTCCAGGGCCTCCCCCGACACCCACACCGCCTTCCCGCAGCACATTCCGTCTTCCTGGAACACCCCACAGTACTCCACCTGGAACACCCCTTCCGTCACTTACTCCTCTCCCCCGCCTGCCTCTCCCCCCCCGTACGTCGCCATAAACTCAAACTACCGTCACTCGGCGTTCACCCTCTTCCACCACACCGATTACCCTCCTTCTTCTTCTCGCCCAATCGTCCCTTCCATTCACCCTTCCCTCGCTTCCTCTTTATCGCCAACAGGGTCCTCCTCCCGCGCAGCTCAAAACACCTTATCCTCCATCACTCCCAATCCAAAGTACGACTCTCATCCCTGGGGCGATGGGCTCTACACTATCGATGATCCGGAAACCGCATCAAACTCCGAACGGCCTGCAAGCAGTGTGGCTACATCCCCTTCAGCACGCGCCTCTTCCATCGCCTCTTCTGCCAGTATTCCCCCAGTAAAAGTAGAGCCCGAGGACTCTGTTGCCGCAGACTGCTTTGTCATGGAATTCTCTCCCCCATCATCTGCCGCTCACGCCAGTACCTCCCTCGCTCCCCCGACAGAGGTCCCCCTTCGCGCCACCCAGGCCAGCAAGGCGATGCGTAAGATGATGGGTGTCTTCCGCCTCAATCCCTTCTCCATGCATGAAAGTAGTGGCCAGCCTACAACCACTTGGACTGGCGAGGAAGCTGGGCCACTCGAGGAGGAACCACAAATATTTGAGTTCCAGCTCGACTTGCCAGGCTACGAGCGCGCTCCCAGCGATCCCGTCCAACCGCAGCCTGCTACCCCAAACAAGCTCGACGGCAATCTCGACGACACCGGTAGCTGGCCGGATTGTAATGAACCCCCCTTGCATTATTCCACACCCTCCCATGCCGCCTGGCTCGGAGATGACTCCCCGGCGTCTTATACCCTACCCTCACTACGACCCTACAGCCCCCATCCGCCACTCCACTCGCCGTCGCCGTCTTCTGTCTCCCCTCGCAGAACGCCTTTAGATAACGCTTCGTCAGACGTAAGCTCGTTCTCGAATCTCCGATAAAATCCTATTGATCACTTTGAATAGTACGCTTCGTATACGCTACCCGTTCCAAGTAGCTGCGCTACTTCTATCGACAACCTTCCGTCCATCTCAACGATGGCCCGACGGTGGTCAAATACGACCAACCTCCAACACCCCTTCATGATATAGACTTGCAGCACTCCCCGTCCCTCGTCACCCCAGATAGCTGTCAGAAGAATGCTCGCCAAAGCCACATACAGTGTATTATCATATCACCGTTTCTGCTGTCGTGTTATTCTATACCTCGCAAGACACTACGTCTTTAGGCACCTTTGCTATTCCTTGTCTTGATGTCTTGTTCTGCTCTTCTTGGGTATCCTTCCATCATGGACAACTGCCACATTCAATAGTGCTTGCTCAACGGGTTGGAACGCATGTAGTATAAAGCAAATCATACATACATTACATACGCATCATGTTATATCTTGCATACCATCCACGCCGTCCCCTATTGTTTATCAGTTGCCCATCACCGCCGTATGCATGTCGAGTCACAAATACCCTCAGCCACTTGCCATGACCACGCCATGGACCTGGATTTCATTTCGCTTCGCTTCGGACGTGTTTTTTTTTTCAGTCTCGTAGGGGATGCGCGCATAATGATCCATTACATGGGCATGATTACGTCAGCAATGCTTAAATAAAACCAGTCGGTACTAACTCCAGCGATTGCATCCTTGATAGGGATCCACGCTTTTTCTGATCGATTCGATAACATGAAACAAGGCATATGGAACCGTCAAACGTCTCGCGGCGACGGGACAGTACATCACACAAAAACGCTTGGTGCAAACGAAAACCGAAGCGCCTAGACAGGATCCCATTGTCCGGATCCGCTCCCGGGCCGCATCTACCGCCAAGATTATATCCTTCAGGATGTAGAAACGTGGACGGGTCTTGTACGTTCAGATGGGAGAAGAGGGTCCTGACCTATGCCATTTCATATCATCTTTTTTGTCGCCCTCGTGACACCATGCGTTGTTGTGGATTGGTTACGCTTGTGTGAGTGGAGGCGCGCTGGACACCCAGCCTTGACCACCCGAGGAGAGAGAAAAAAAAAAAAAGGTACGCCATCGATAGGGGTGCACCGTGCACAGGTGCCGGTTCGAGACTTCTCGGCGATGCTTTGTCGATGCCTCGCCTTTGTACGTTCGACGTGGATCAAGCCCCTGCACCGACGGCGGACTTGACAAGGTTCGACAAGGTTCACCAAGTATCGCCGTTCGTCGGATTTCGAACGACGTGAGAGCACGCAAGGAATACGGGGTATCATCGTTCAACGTTTAGGGGGTGCCAGTACGATGGAGACATGACTCTGGGCACTGCGACGCGTCGTAAGCCATACAATTAATTGTGCGCCCACGAAATGGAACCACGGTTGACACATTCTTGATTTGATGCTTATTCTATTTTTTTTTTTTTCGACAGGCGCGACGTGCTGCGGAAGCGATTATTACATGTCGTCCGACTTTGGACTCGAATTTCGGGGCGAGGGCAGCGCATTTGAAAAACCTGTGCGTACGGCGCGCATATTGTCGCTGCTCCTCACAGGCGTGTATCCAATCCCGCGCGCGACCGCACAAGCGAGGACACCTTCTAGAATCCACTCTGTCCCCCATTTTCTTCCAGGCTCCTTGTTGTTTATTCACCGCAAGGAAATAGACTCGTATCGCCGACCGGCGGTGCGGCGATCCGTAGGCGCACGGCTGATTCAGAAGAAGACGCAAAAGTCATTCATGCCCGCTAAATTTTTAAAACAGCTGCGATCTTTGTCAACCGCATGATCGTGCACGTTGTTATAGGTACATACGTGACAAATGACAACATCGTGCATTGTCAAAAGATGCTGTGATGTGAGTCGGACCATCCGGAAATATACACGTTCCTTATGTTAATGCCTTGTGAGCGGCCTTGTCCTTTTGTTCTACGATGGGATATGGTTCCGTTGACGTGGCATGCATTTGCAAGCTGCTGTTGCTGTGAGCGGTGTGGTGGTTCAGAATGGCGCTCTCATACACGCCAGTACGGACGCCGCATCACAGCGACACGGTTTTACTCGCAAAGGAATAGACACTCCGTACTTCCCCGTTGTCACGAGACACGGCGCACGCAGAGGGGATGTGAATCGTGATCAATTATATGACGGCATAGACTTCCGAGCTAGACGGCATAAACATGATCGCCGTGCTTGGACGATAGAGAACTTGTGGGCGTTGCTTTGTTCCGGGTCCGGGACAAGCACTACCGGATGAACCGAACGAATGGAAAAAAGACGAGGTGGTGGCATGTGTCTGCGTTGACCCTTGCGCCGAGCATCTTAGCGTGGGTTCGACGTTGCTAATCAGTCACAGCAGGATCGTTTGAATCTGATGATAGGCCTTGCGGCGCCGCTGTGTCCCAATGGGATGAACCTATCTGGATCTGTATATCTTTGGAGGGTGGCTGGGTCATCCGGGCCACGTTACTTCATTTCTGGTCTTTATAGAAAAAAAGGCATAACGCCAAAGTTTTATAGTTTACGCTGTCAGGCAACTTGCGTACACTAGAAAACGTTGTTTCTTTCTCCGCTGTGCCGAGAACGTTTGGGAATCTTCGGGGTGCGATTTAATCTTCTCGGCCGAGTGAAAAGAATGAGGAGTTTCCATCGGGGGCGAATTTTGTGCGGGTTTGACGGGCTCCCATCTCTTGGATACCACCCTTTTATTATGAAGGTATTTGATCAACATGCGGCACCCCATGGCCGCCTTAGATCTAAGTGCTTGGTCTAGGCGCGAAGCGAGCGGGACGGGACGAAGTTGAGTAAGCCCCCGCTGTTACTCCTCCCGCAAGGCGATAGGCTATCTGATAGAACAAAAGATAGCAGTGGGAACCTTGCCTATCAAGGGTAGCGAGTGCACGCACTGGACATTCGGCAGCGCGTTGAAGACATGATTAATAGACACCGAGCAGTGGTAAACTCTATCAGCGATCAGTGCGGGTGCGAGACAGAGCTTGTCGGCAAGCCTGAACCACGAGGTGAGTGGCTACACCTCAAGGCCAATGGAGACGTAATGAAGACATACAGAAAGAACTCGTTTGGCTGGAGGTTGTATATTCTTCCTGGTGTTACCCACGGAGATGGGAACATCCCCGTCTGAGCGGCCGTAGTGCTGCGATTTGGATTCGGCGGATAGTCGGAGCTGGCGATGAGCCACATCTAAACATCGGTTCAGACCTGCTTCAACGGCCGACATGCAGGCATGGCGACGAACTTGTGAACGTCGCACAAGACAGAACGGGTGTTGTCGAAAGAAAATGAGGGGTGAAGTGGTTGGTCCGTTGGAGCGGACCTTTTTGGGAAAAAAAAAGGTTTTAAAAAATAATACTTGGATCGTGGCTCGAGGCATGCAGGTTAGCCGGCCTGATATAAAACACATGTGTTCCCCCACTCACGCAGTGACTTTCTTCCCCACGTCTTCAGCTTCAAGCCTACTTATGGTGACTCTGTGCGCTTGCTCTATGGAAGTGGAAGGTCCGGATTATCAGACGAATGACATCGCCTGATTGGTACAGGCGATAGGTGAAACCCGATGGTTGGTTTGAAGTCCGAACCGCACCGGATTTCCGAGGGTATGGCGTGTACGCACTTGTACATTGACCGTGTCCGAGTCGGGAATCGAGCTACCTAGGAGGACATGGTCCGTGTGGGGTGCAAGGAATGACTTGTAGAGCGTCTGCGCTCGCTGATTATTATTTGAGGAGGTGGTCGATAGTAGGTGGAATGCTGCCACGACCCGACTGTCGGCATAGTGACTAAAAAGGCAAGATGACCCACGCGACTGCCACGAGAGCCGAGAAGTGTCAAGCAACCACGCGAGCGTCGAGATCATCCACACTAACAGAGCCAGCCCATAACGTCCTCATCCTCTCTCTCCATCTCCACATTTCATACACTGGATATCTCTCCACCACTTTTCCCTTCAAAAGATCACTCTCGATGCTCGATAACGAGGAATATGCCCACGGTAGACGAAGGAGCGTCGACGTCGGCGGTTTAGCGCTCGCACTCGAAAACCAGGGTTTAGGACATGGCTGGGGTGGTTGGGACCAAGTACGGCAGGGGGAGACCCGGTGCGCTCATCTTTTCAATCTTCCTTCCTCCCCTAATCCACCACCCCAGCTACGCAGAATTGCTCTACGAAATGTATACCCAGACACAGACAACCGTCATCCACCACGATACGGACCCGTACGTCTGCCCCTACCACTCGCTCTTCTCACCCCGCCCAACCGTATCTTCTAGGTTTCCGATCGAGATCCCTCCAGAAACTCGCACGCGCTTAATCCGCAGCCTTGATAGCTGGCACTTTGAACCTCACAAACTACCCGACGAAGAGGTCCTGTTCTGTGCCCAGATTCTGTTCGAGAGTCTGTTTCAGATGGAACACATGCAAAATGACACGGGGGTTTCTCTCAGTCAGTGTGCCATGTGCCTTGTTACGTTTCATGTGCCACCTCATGCGTTGATGACACAGATGACATATCAATCTTCCTGAAGCATCTTCGACGTCTGTACTGCGGACGGAATTCTTATCACAATTTCCAACACGCATTGGACGTCCTGCAAGCATGTCAGGCTTTCCTCTGTGCTGCAGGCGCCGTGCCTCCGACCTCCTTCCTCTGCCGCGATGGTCGCCCATGGCGGCCGGATCAGAGAGATGGCTGCCTTGTGTCCAGCCTCGGAAACATGGATATCTTTACCCTTTATATCGCGGCCATCGGCCATGACGTCGGTCACCCTGGTTTCACAAACCTATTTATGGTCAGTATATCGTACGACCAAAACTCTTGCGCGCCAACCCGTCGTTGACGCTCAACTCCTAGAAAAATGCGGATGCACCCCTATCAGCTGTGTTTGACGGAAAATCAGCTCTGGAACACATGCATTATGCAATCCTCATCCAAGCCATACGCCATCATGGCCTGGGCAGTCTCCTCGATCGACCGAATGGGGGACAAGTATTCCGAAAAACGCTTGCCGGCATCGTTCTCGCAACTGATATGGGTGTTCACTTTGAATTCATGAAGAATTTTGGACTCCTCTTGGCCGGCAAGGACTATCCTCTGAGCCACCGCAAGTTGCTGCTGTGTCAAGGACTCATCAAGTGCGCTGATATCAGCAATCCCGTAGGTTCTCGCGATATCCTCGCGGAGCGTTCCACTCACCTGTGCGCTAGAGCCGCCCACCAGGAGTATCGCACTACTGGGCGAATGCGCTGATGGCAGAATGGAATTGTCAAGCCTCCCTAGAAAGGCTATGGCAGCTGCCACCCTCAGTACAGCCCTCGGAGACGCCCCTGGCTCAAGTCCGAGGGCAAATTTTCTTCATTAGCACGTTTGCCAAGCCTCTCCTCGATATCACTGCGAAAGGCATCCCAGGTCAGGAAACAGCGTTCCATCGTTCGACACGTCTTGACGCTGACCGTGTTCCTAGAGATGCAACAGTTCGCCGATCAATGTACCTCGAATCTCGCCATGTGGGAGGCCCGATGTATCGAATTGACGTCTACGAAAGAAGTGTCACCTCCATCCCCAAAGACGGGCGCACCTGCCCGATCGCCGGCAGACTTTCTCACATCGTTCCCTCTCACATTACCCACGTTCGTCCTGAGTTATCAGGACGACCAACATCCCGCCGGGGAATGGCACACGTATTCACCTTCATCCTCCTCGTCCTCGTCCTCGGAAGCGATGCCTGACAATCTACTCGGCGACCCGTCTTCCCCACCTATATCGCCCTCGCCGTCCATCGGCTCGGCTTCGTTCGTCCTCGCT
Organism: Rubroboletus satanas; assembly: GCA_038090635.1. NCBI lineage: Eukaryota > Fungi > Basidiomycota > Agaricomycetes > Boletales > Boletaceae > Rubroboletus > Rubroboletus satanas. The sequence continues at coordinate 25,400 of JBBPNB010000214.1, forward strand.
TCCCGCTCTTCCTCGTCCAGCCTTCGCACGAGTTCCACCACCACTAGCGAAGCCGCGGCGGCGATGCGAGCGGCATACAAAGCTGGCGAACGCAAGAAGCAGAGTTTCTACGGCCGGTATTCGTGGACGACGGACCTGAGTCCGGTGTCCTCCATGACGAACCTTCACGCCGCCGCCCTGCCAAAGGCGATGGTGAGCCATGCCACGCCCAACTCTCCCTACGCTGCCACCGTCGGTGTCGTCGTGGCTGCTTCGCCCGGGAAGAAAGCGTCCTGCACTGTTGGCTCGGTTCCATGATCATTTCGATCTCGGGCTGTGCGCATTGGATGTGAGAACCAAGTCGATGGGGATGATCTGCGCACATCTAAACGTCTGCACGCGTGTTTCAAGTTTGATCGGGACAGATTTGCCACTTTTCTTTTCTTTTTTTTTTTTTTTGAGGTTATAATTTAAACCCCCAGGTATCTCTCTCTCTCCTCTTTTCCCCATTCGTCAAGTTTTGAGTTTTGCGGCATCGACTACCCGGTTTTCTCCATTTGTTGTTTTGCATAGCACGTTTTGCGCCTCTTTTCCCTCTTGGTCCATCTCACACCAATGTATCATTGTCAAGGCTTAATGACAACGTATTGTTAGCACGACCATTCCTTGTCGAACCATGTGTAATAGATGAAGCGGGGCAAGAAAAGTCTAGCGATGGTACAAAGCAAGTGCAAATGTGACACGAGGCTGTCAAGTGGCTTTCCTCTCGACCTTTTCCAGAAACTGGAGGAGCGCCGCGATCACTTGATTGGGCGCCTCCTGTTGTACCCAATGGCCCGCCCCCTCAATCAGTACGACATCATCGCTCTGCATCCCAAAGAGACGTCTCATCTTCTCCACAGCACCAGGCGTCTGATATACTCCCCAATCGCGCGCACCAGAAACGAACGCGGCAGGGATACGAATATGCCGCTCCGAGAGCGTGATAAGCTCATCCGCCTGCTCCGCTGGCGGCGGCGCGAGCGCTGATCGGTAGCAATTGAGTCCGCCCTGGAAGCCCGTACGGGCAAACTCGGACGCGTACACCCACCCAGCCTCGGTATCGTCCGAGGGCCATGTAAAGTGCGGATGCTGACTGGCATGCCGCTCGATGAGCTGTCGCATGTTCTCGTGTGCTGGCATGACATAGTACTCTGGGAGAGTGGCTAGATCGCGCGCGATCGCGTCGATCGTTGGCGATGGATTCGATGCGGAGGGGAGGGGATGCGTCGTGTTGCCCTCCCACGCGCCACTCTTGATGTGATAGTAGCCGCCGAGAAAGTGGTAGAGATCTTCCTGGCGTTCTCGAAGCATGTCTCTGTTGGCATCGCGGGTCGAAAAGTAAGCGGTGTAGTGCTTCCTGGGTGGAGTGAGGGCTGCGAGGGCCGTGGGAATAGCCTGAGCGAGCGTCGTGAGGGGTTGGTCCTTGGCGCTCGCGATATCAGCCGGGTCGCCACGATTGGGGGGAAGATGGGGGAGACGTGGTCGTTCCACTCCTGCGAAAGGAGCGCTCATGAAGACGACGGAGCGAAAGAGTTCTGGATGAGCGGTGACGCAGTGGCCAGCGACGGGGGATCCGAAATCGTGACCAACGAGGAGGGCGACGGAGTCATGCCCGAGGGCTCTGACAAGGGAACAGATGTCCTCTGCGATGTTGAGGAGGTGGAACGGTGCGATTGGGTCGTCGTACTGAATCTGTTTGGGTGTCTCGCTGTGCTGCGCGACGGTACGCCCGTACCCTCGCAGGTCGGGTGCAACGACATGATAACCCCCATGGGCTGCAGAAAGGGGGCCAATGACCTTACGCCATGAATACGCGAGTTCCGGGAAGCCGTGCAACAGCAGGATCAAGGGAAGCGACACAGGTTCGCTTGTGGTAGTGGGAAGGGCCTCGATTAGGTGCGTTTGTAAACCGTCCCTTTCATCAAGGATTACGATACGGGAACGCAGTGTGCATCTCGGCTGGAGCTGATTCAACTCCTGAAGACGATATAAATCCATGATTGCAGCTGATACAGGGAGTGCTGGTCGTGGAATTGGTTGCAATGCGTGGGATCAGCGCCGGGACATGTTCGGGCTTGGGCGTTGGAACCTGTTTGGGGAAAACATCCGGTGTTCGTATGCGGTCATGTGAAACGAATCTGAGCAAGCCCTTTGAAACTCGTGTTCATCTAACCAGTTAGCATCTGAACGCACGATTGAACGTGCAAGGCAAGGGGAGCAAGTACGTACAAAAGCAGACAGCCCGACGACTCGTGTCCAGTGTTGACAGATAGGCCTCGAGATAAGGTTCTGGACTGTTGGAGTAGGCTTGGCCATGAGAAAGTCGTTGCTGGCTTGCTCCGAGATGGGTCGAAAGCCACGGTAACTCCTTCCCCAATGCACGGCGAACTGTATCAACGAAAGCGGCGAGTGAAGCGAAAGTATTTATATCCAGAGAGAGGGAATATATTTGGGCTGGCAACGTGCAACCATCTGATCAGGTCTCGCCTCGAGTGTGTTGATATCTCGCGTCGAGGCCACGCCAGCATTGCTCGAATTGATGTAAGTCATACATAAAGTCGAGTATGCAGCTTAGGTATGAATGGGTTTATCAACCAGCACAAGGCCTCGATGCAACCTACACCCACTCCAAGCGGTGTCCAGACGACGGGGGCGATCAGCCATACAATCAAATTAGGAAGCCCACAATCATTGTCATTCAGATCCGGGCGCAGCTTTGGACTTATTTGGCTGACCCTCAACCCAGAATGGACTACTTAAAGTTAATCTCGCCTTGACAGCCCCTTGCTCTTCTCCCATCTTCATCTCTCTCGTCGACGACCCCCACTCAATCCAAACGTATGTCGCCTCGCCTGGCGCTGTCCTTCCCCACTCGCTCACCTTGTCCTTGTCTCCTATCAGGTCCCCCAATCCTAGACCCTCGTAATGTGTGGCATCTTTGGTTACTGCAACTACCTCAAGGACAAGGTGAGCTTTCCTTCACGTCTTATCACGCGCAGCTTTCTTGGTG